>JAOTQY010000050.1:14765149-14783866 GCA_026413445.1 Dolichallabes microphthalmus
ATATAGCAATAGTCCTATACTGTGTTTAATATGTTTTAGTACTGTTTAGGATGTAAAAAAAAAATAATAAATCTAAACATTACTAAAAATTCTTTAAAGTAACATATTACTTATTAATTACATTTTGAGTACAGGACTAATGACACTTACTGTGCCTAAGATGTGTCAGTAACCTTTAAGTATGATTTTGATGATCATCAGTTTATGGTTTAGCATTTAGGAAATTATCATGATCTGTCACTTTACATAAAATCCGTAGTATGTTCGCACTGTTCATGCTGTCATGATGGCACGAGAAGGCGGTCCTGTCACAATACTGGCTTTAGATGAAGTTTGGTGTTAGCTGTCCTCATGCGCTACCACCATTTGGCTGCAAGATTAGTGGCTGTCGATCCTTTCAGGAGGCTGGCAGCTGTTGTTTAACATGGCTTCACATCTTATCTTACATCCCTCGGTCAGTGTGCCCCGGGGGCCCGCAGTAATGAGACAAATGCCACAACAGCCGCGCTTCTGACAATATGTGCAGATAAAAACCGTAACACAGAAACTGGATCAAACAGCAATATTGTTGATGGTCCACCCATCGCCGTCTGGCAGTCTAACAGATTATATGAAGCCACCAGTTTGCTAATGTGCTCTCTATTATTTATCACATAACGCACATTTGATCATTTATCTAATCATGTGATGCCACGGTAACATCGCTGTGCAATGCCGTGCAAGGTTGTATTTTGAAGCTGTAAAATTAAATGTGCATACAAATCAGTGACACAGTGTTCTCTCTTATAGTTGCAGAATGACTATATGAGGGGATAATGATAGTCAAGTCACGACTGCATCCGTGCAGAGATAACTTGTGTAATTACTGTAGGTGCATTACTACTGTATATATACGATAGAAACGGACAGGTTACATTTGCACGCCTAAGTTATTGCTGTGCAGAGATTGCAACACGAGTGTAAAGAACACACTAGCGTTAGCAAGATGCCCAGGAGAGAATGACAGTTGCAGGAAACAATGTACGAACCCTGTTTTAAATTATGCATGAATAGTGACCCAGCTCTCTCTTCCGCCTGAGGTCAGTTTGATTAACAGAAGGAGCAATAAGCATGTGCAGTCAATGCCGACAACAATGCAGTAACTTACAGGATTGATAGCATGTAATCGTGAAGTTAACTAGTGCTAATAATTGCTTAAAGAGGCAGCTGGAACACAATCAGTGATCTGTATAATCTTTCTGCATTTATCTGTAATACAAAAGGCCAAAACGATTGCCTTGTTTTATAAATGAGGACATTGAGATTTACAATGTGAGTTAATGCGATCAAAATGTTGCTCCTGAGTTTCTTTCATGTTTACAAGATTTTCACTTTATAAGCAGATACGTTATAAGCAGATGTTAGCACGCCTAAGGTTATTTGGACAGTCACATCCCAATGAGCACTATTAAATCAAATACATCTGATTCCCAACCTTCAACTGTAGCACTCAGCAATAAGTGAGCACAAGGAACCTTTATAACATGCTGCATCATGGTTAGATGCCACTAAATATTCAATTTATTGTGAGGCTGTCCATCCTGTGCTGAGTTTTTCCGAAATGCAGTGAAACACAAAGCAAATGGTGGTGGGCCGGGACCAAGACCTGAGGATGCAAGGTCTCACCTGTTTGATGCGGTCGGGGTTGACTGTGGTCTGTGGCTGAAGTATGCTGACTGGCTCTGTTTTGGCAGCACTCTGAGGCATCTCCCGGACTTTCTCGGCTATAAAATCATGGACACTGTTAAGAGCCTCCACGGTGCCTTGGATCAAACAAACTCGCTCGGTCGTTCCTGCCAAAGACAAAAAATGAGAGAAGCAAAACACATTTTTAAATTAGGTGAATGCTGATGTTCTGTAGGATTCCAGTCAAATTCCAGTTTGACAGCTCACCCTGAGTGGCTGTTACACTGCAATAAAATGCGTCCTGTCATGACATAACCATTCAGCAAGCCTGTTAGTCAGCAAGAACCACAATACTTTCAAAATCGCAAATTGTGTTCAGCATGTTCTTGCTATTAATGAGAGGTGTAACAACAGTGATGTACAGTACCTACAAGCTTTGACAATCAACCTTAGCTGAGAAATCTTGTTAAGCTTTAATATCATGAGTGTTCTCATATTACTAGCATAACCAGCATAAAAAGGTTACAATAAACATGCAAATCCAGGCACACGATTCCATATGATTTATAGTGTTCTGATAGTGACCACAGATCTAGAGGTGAGACACGTGGACTTGTACATACTATCAATCTGTGTACATGCAGACTAGACTTCTGAAAGCAGCTGCAAACATAGTGCTACTATTTTAGGCAGTCACAGATGGTCTTTCATTAGATAGATACCCAAGTTTCCAAGTTTAATTAATTCTGGTCTGATATCAGCTATCACCATGTTCTTTTAATGGGCAGTAGGAGTGTGTTACCAGTGGAATGCAAATAATGTAAATGGGTGAAGGTACACCACAAAGAACTCTATTCTAAGACTCATACATTCGGGATTGTTTCAGTGAAAACTTTAGGCCTCTAGTTTTCAAAATTTCAAAATGAAGGGTGTACATGAGAGGATAATGAAATGTCACCTAGGATTCAAAAGCAGCCAAAAATTAAGCATGAGATTCCATAAAACACAGAAATAAACACCAAAAACATGAGTGTGTGTGATATCTAAAGAGACACAGAGAGAGAGAGAGAAGGAGAGAGAGAGAGTAAATTAGAGCAAGGGACAAAAACCCATAAACTAATCCTCAGCCAGAAACACTCTAGGCCTCTGGAGGGTGGGATGCAAATGGACCCTTATCAGCAGTGTGCAGTGAGAGCTTCCGACTTCCTCTTGCCTGCCATTGTTTTTCGGCAGGGAATGTGATTGGGTCGGGTCCCACCTTGCTGCATGTTGCTCTACTATAAATAAACCTCACTGAAGGAATATCAGACTCATGGTTCATACTCATGAAAAAAGAGAAAAGAAAGCTTTGCTAAGCTCCTGACAGCTGGTGGCCCAAGAGTAATCTGGGACAGACCAATCACGGGGGCAGATTACTGAAGCAGAGATCACCATTGTTTTGGCAGCAAGTTGAGAAGGGGTATGCTGGAAAGAGAGAGCATGTCAGAAACAGCCAAAAACCATAGATGTATAACAGCCAAACACGGCCAACTTTCTTACTATGTGAAACAGAAACACAAACGTGCTGTTATAGTTAGCATGTTAATATTCTGTTGAATGTTGTTGTGTTGACAGCCTCATATAAGGGACTTGGCAGGCTAGGTGAGTGAATTACGTGGCCTTAAGGGGCATGAGAAGGTCAGTGGGTATCCTTCATCGCTACAGAAGTGACAAAGATTGGATTTCTATCTCATGCATTTTGGGAAGTTGGTTCTGACTGAAAAAAAAAAAAAAACAGCAACGTGTTCTGAACAGTGTGCAAAACCTATCCAGATGGACCTCAGCTGTAAAATTTTAAGTCCTGTGCGGGACAGTGTCGACTTTTGGCTCAGCTTGACTTTTGGTTCAGCTTTTTGGCTCCCTTTTCAGGGAGATGTACCTTCTAGGAGTAGAGACANNNAGAGACAGTCCAACATTTTCATCTGATATATATCTATATATCTATATATATATATATATATATATATCTGTGTGTAACTCTCACATAAGGAAATATCATCGGCTTCAGGTATGAAGAAGACCCTAAAAGAGGAATTGTCCAGTTCATGGGCTTTGTAAAGTCAGCTGGAGAAGGCCACCATGGCTGTATGGTAAATTGTTTTCGTGGAATTGTTAATTGAGTGAGTCAGACATTCCTCCCTCGCGCGGGCTACGTGGAGCTCCAATTCACTAGTCCTGCTACTGAGAACATTTACACATTTTATAACAAATATTGTTAGAATAACCGAACACTCTTTAAGATGAATCAAAATTCTAAAGTGTTCTTGACAAAATCAGATGCATCAAAGGGGACAGAGATTCAGCAGACCAGAAAGGTTTTTAAATTATTATGATATTGTGCTTTTTTGCACCTATTTAAGGTGGGGTCAGTGATTGTTAAGTAAACACTTGCTATTGTACTATAATGTGGGTTTCTCCTTAAATTCAAATAGCTCTTAATAAGATTTCACCACATATGAAAAGGTCCTGTCTCTGTATTGCCAGAGCCAGTGTAACGAGAGGATTGGTGGTTACCAAATAATACAGACCTCCATCTAACATTCAACCAGTGAAGACATGATTTTTTTTCCTTATTCCATATAATGGAAGTCTGAATTATGAATTGTGATCAGTGTTTTCCCTGTTAATCAGAGTACAACCAGCTAATCACAAAAACTCATGAGCTCATGTGAAAGAAAACATACTCAACGGCCAAAGAGGTTGCATAAGCAGCAGTGTCTGAAAGATGAAATGAATAATGTCATGTGATTCTGAGAATGACCAAACTGTACTGTACGCCACGATCTCGCAATCTCAGGGCAGTAACAAGGAACCTGTAACTGTAATGTTACTTACGTAAGTAAAAATCTCTCCCATACAATTTGGTTCAAACCTAGACCAAAAAGGAAAACCAAAAAGTGTATCTGAATTTGTTTGTATTGTGAGCAATGAGAATGAGAATGCTCAAATGGAAAAGGGATAGTCAAGAATTACTCGGGTACTGCTAGATACAGTATGATCTACTAGTCAGAATAAATGTTCCACAGGGACTCTTTGGCTTTGTAGCCAACACCATGCTCTCCTCTGCACATTGTGCTCCTAAAAGTCTGTCCTTGGAGAGAACAGACTGTTATTTGAAAAGTGCTGATCACTACACATCACAGCTCAATGAAGGTGGCAGGAAGATGGATCGATAAGTGGATTGACAGGATTGACCACAGATATAACTACAGAAAAGTCAATAACCAATTCCACCGCCATGCGCAGCATAACAGATGAGAACAACCGTCGGAAAAAAGTAAGGGATGTCTGTCTCTGAAGATACACAGTGAATGTTGTCTCCGTGCCGAGCCTGCATATTTGAGCGTATTTTGGCTTTTACTTGATCGACTCGTTCAGAGTCTTCCAAATGAGCCCCATGGGAGCTCTGGTGTATAGGACCCTGCCCTTGGACAAGTTTACAGATGTTTCCTGGCTTTGCATTTGAATCAGTCATTAGAGAATAAGAAAGTGTGCAGGAGGTACCGTGAAAAAAAATGGAAAAAACAGCAAGCACCACTTGCTCTTATAGGTTCCCGTCTGTCCAACGTAAGCCAGTTGAATTCAGTCACCTAGAAACTGGGTCCCATAAGAGATGGACTTTCAAAACAGTCACGTGATGCAGTTTGGTTGTTTGAGGGGTGGGAGTTAGGGAGAGGGGCAGGTCCAGGGATAGGCCTTATGACATAGCTCCATCACCATGGCAACTGGCAGACCCCCTGAAAATATTGTGGGGCAGCTGCAGATGATGTAATGTGTTATTATTCAAAGAGGAGAGGCAGCATGCAAGGCAGTGACAGTAAGGCAGCATTGCATGTGCTTATGTCATTATGTTAAAAAAGTTTGCAAATGGTTTCCACGCAAATCATTTTATGTCTCTGAAACCGACCATGTAGTTAATATGTCAGTTTACTTTTTGCGCTCCCCTGCGAATGCAATCGCTGCCTCAGCTGACTACATTGAACTGCAGAGTTTAATTTAGGAGAGAGGAAAAAGGTTTGTTTGACCTTTACTTTGTTCTCCTGTTCATTTGTGCAGAACAGCTTTTCCTGCCTCATGCAGCAGACAAGCAAAACAGTACAGGAAGGATAAGAAAGTCTCCAAAGAACAACAAAAGCCTTGGAATAAAAAGCGAATTCCTATTCAATGATGTCAGGTTTATTGAGGGTTTCATGTCGCTACCTTCCCATGACTTCTCTCATCAGTTCAAACTAATCCTGAACCCCACAACAGCTCTCCCATACCCAACCCCCACAAACACAACCTACTGTAGTGTCATGTCGACATGCAGCCCATGCTAGGAAACAGCTGGAGGATCATAACTTTGTAACTGAATTCATCTTGAATTCTGAATTCATCTTGCTCATAAGCATGTTTTTTTTTTCTCTCATCCATCCAAAACCTGACTTCACACTCTGTTGGGACATTTGAAAATAGACAGAGCCTGGTCAAAAGCAGAGGGGAATGCCACGAACGATAAAGAGTTACATGCTCATTGCGCAAGGAAAAAATACAACAAAAAATATGTATAAAGATGTATAATGCTTAAAAAGTAAAAAAAAAACAAAGAAAGAAAGGAAAGCAGTTTTAACTCATCTTTCCACTGCTTACACCCTCCCCACTGCTTGGCTAGTTATCCTGTTGGTCGGGTCCACTCATGCTACTTTCAAAATAACGTTCATAAAAAATACAATCTAAATTAACTACTATTAGAGCAACACACAAGAATGAGCAAACATATGGCACGTGAGAAGCGTTTCCTCCCATTTCCCCGTGTACATTTGGGATGGTGTTTAGGTGACTCATTGCTCGATGAGGAAGTGACTTAAAAGCACGGTGCCGAGACCAGATGGGAGTGCTTTCCAGATTTAAGAAGGAGACATAAGAGGGTTGATGTAAAAGGCATTTTCTTTTCTCACTCAGATGCACGTTTCTTCTCTGCACTTTACAATCAGACTGTGCTGTAGAGCTTAGTGTGGTTGTAATCTGAAAAAAGAACTAGCTGTTCCTTGGTTGAATACCTGTGCCCATTTCCAATGCATAATTCTCTGGAGGTTGTGAGGTGTCAACATTAGGGACTTTAAAAGGGGACCGGTTATACAAAATTCATATACAAAAGTTTTGTCATTTTAAGATTATAAATAAATCTATTTTGTGTATATGTATATTTGATTTACTGCTTCATATGGGAGGAGCCAGAGCAAAAAAATAAAATGTCGTGTCATATTCAGGACAGTGCATGATTTCAGCAAGCTAATTTCATAGTTTTTGTGTGGTAAGATTTTTTTTAAGTTGACATAATAAAAACATTTTGGATTTTGTGTGAAATCCTTGAAATGCAGTCATCCAAGTCCCTATTATTTCCCATGTGACACCAGTGTTTATAGTAAACACTAACCGTAGTAGCAACAACAATGGCAACTTAGCACTTAATAAAAAAAATGCTATCAAACACAACTGAAGATCGTCATGCGATACTGTTTTTTCTTTTCCCAAATGATGAATGTTATCCAAATTTCTGCGCTCAGTACACAGCAAGAAGGGTAGCCAAGTTCCAAATGCTTCTCATTCGTTCCTGAATTGCCTCTGAACTATCCTTGTTTTGTTTATTGGTAATATAGACTACAAAGCTAACTAGCCTCTAACACAAGACTAAATGGTGCTTGTGGAACTGATTTAGAAATGCAATTTCACACTTGAGGACATGCTGGATATCAGCATGGCCGGCATTCAGGCTGTGACATTGTCCCTGTGGCCACATCACAGCTGTTCCAGGACAAAAGCTCTCTCTCTTGTGTGATATTGCTTAATTATACTAATAATTCTACTACACTATTACTACTACTAGTAAGAAGAAGAAAAATGTGCGAATGGAATCTGCACTGCTGCGTGGATTAAGATGCATAAAATCCATAGATGTTTTACTCATTACTACTTGTCAGACCTACTGTTATTTTTTTAGGCACTAACCTTATACATTTATGGCACACTTCAAATGATATACTTATTGTGCAGTTGCATGAACACAAATGTTTGTTTTATGGAAACAAGCGCAGATCCCAAAGCCTGTTTACGTTCTCTGAAGGCCTGTATGATAAATGCAGCTGGTGTGAATTTCTGGTCAGCACAGCTGATTCCGACAGTGACTGATGTTCTATCTGGCATTATGCTGAGAAACAGAAGAAGGAGGAGCCATCTTTTACATCAATGTACTCCAGAACCCCATCCTAATCCATGGAGGCACTCGGGCGACCTAATTAAGATCCCTCCCTGCACTGTATGAATGATAGAGCAGTCTGTCCAAGTTGTGGAGTGACAGAAAGGTGTGTGTGTGTGTGTGTGTGTGTGTGTGTGTGTGTGTGTGTGTGTGTGTGTGTGTGTGTGTGCGCGTACAGGACGAGGGAAGGAACATGCTGAGAATCTCTCTTCACACTGCCTGTGTCCACAGCTGGGCTCCTCCTCCAGGGCCTTTAGATCCCTGCTAACACAGATCACACTCTGCACTTGTCTACTTCAGCCTGGACCGATCTGGAAAATCACATCACTGTTTTCTCCACAGGTGACTGTCCTCACAACCACTGAATCAACAATCCTGAAAATTGCTGTTTTATAGTGATGGTTGTCCAGTACAAAAACACAGACATTTATATTCAATTGCTATTGTAATGTCATCTTATGTTTCTTGAGAATGGATTTTTGCAACCGGCTGTGAAAAAAGCCTACACTCAGAATTAGACGGCCCAATTTGTAATTATTATGCAATCAGGGAGAAAATGAATGCATTCTGCCAATAATATTAAATTTTAGAGAGCATTTAAAATGCATTTTTAAAAATACAAAATCTGTTCAAAAGCAGGTTTATTTAAGAACATCTGGTAACCTACTTTCCTTGTTTCTTTATATTGTACAGTTAGGCCATTAACTAGGAAAACCACTGTTATGCTCTAATCATTTTTGGAAGAAATCCTTTTCCTAAAATTTTGCAGTTGCTAACTGCTTCTAAATACAGCTGCTTACATAATCCATGTGATGAGATTTAGTTTCAAAGCAATGGGATGAGCCATGCATTTGCCTGATGCATATTGCATGTATGACGCTTTTACGTTCATCATATTCCTGATAGAAATAATGAAAAAAAATTTTTTGTATTGTGATAGTAATGGATGGATATTTCTTTGAGCACTGATTTGTCCTTTTGAAATTGAACGAGTTTCCTCCCCCGGGTGGGTACACAGCTAGCATTGATAAGATCCGTGCAGCAAAAGTATATATAAGGGGTGGGGAGATGGAGGTGGGAAGGAGTAGCACTGTTCCCTCCCTTCTCAATGCTTTTCCCTCGCTGTCCTCAGCTTGTTGAGTGCATTTCCCAGTGGTGGTGTTGGGTTCCACACAAGTGCTCCGAGCCCAACACACACCTGTCCCTCCTCACCCGCAGTCTGTCAAAGTTGTCTAAACACTGCCCGTCTGGGGGACAGCCAGACTCGGTCATTGGCATGAGCTCTTCTGCCTCCAAAGCAGGCCACCCTCTTCTCATATGGAGTCCACCATTTAGCTTTCTCTCTACATCTCAGATCTGGACTTGCAGTGAGTCATACACATGGGGCTGGAAAAGGGAGCCAGACTGGCGAGGAGCGCCAGTATAAAGCTCTGGCTTTTTATCACAACCTTATAGCACCTCTAAACCCTGAGCCAGGTTTCCATTTACAGTTCTGTTCTTTCATCACTAAACTCTCTGCTCCATGTGGTCCACCTCTGCCTTCTCCTCCTGGACCAGTCCACTCTCTGTCCTGAAATCAACAGATGTAGTCTTTGGACCATTGGGACTGAGATCCTTGTGACTGAAATGAGTTCTGAGATCCTGCAAATTCTTGAAACCTGCATTACTCACCCCCGCTTTGCCTTAAACAGTGACCTTATCCATGGTTAACACAGAATGCTTACCATTTTACATCATACACACAATCTGTTCTCTATTTTGTACAGCTGGAATTTCAGTGAGGCAATGTGGTTGTGGAGCTAAGCAGGCATGACAAGAAAGCCAGGCTAAAGAGCTTCAGCCATGTCCTGCTATTTTGGCTTTTGGTTTAACAAGCACAGACTATTGAGTGTGCAATTGTGCCTAATTACATGCATGAGAACCAAGCTCTTCCTCAAACAACCTGCACACTATGTTAGTGTCTGGACAAACACCGTATTACATGCAGGACCTCAGCTGGCATGTAGGTGCAGTCATTATCCGGCCCCAAAAAGCCGGAGGGCAGCATCAGGGTAAAAAGTCTGTGCATTCACAGACAAAAACTGCAGAGATGCACAATACTTAACATTTGGACCACACTCCCTCAGGCTGAGCTAGGTAAACGTACCAAAAAAAAACTGCATCAGCTCTGCCTGTCAAGAACAGTTTTATTTAACGACAGTTGCCAAAATGCATACGTTATCATCCTGGCCCTGGCCAGGAAGTGACAGGCTCAGGAGTTACAGCACTCCATTCGGAATGAGGAGCATCCCCATTAGAGACTGAACAGAAGTGTTTTTTTCCTAACTCGGTGCATGAGTGTAGGAGTCTTTTCAGAAGTGAAATTTGGCCTTTCTCCTTTTTTTTCCCTGAGATTTGGCATTGAGTACACTGAGCCAGCCAGACAGCAGAAAAAGATGGTACACTTTACAAAAGCGCTTCGGAAAAGCCAGCTTCTCCAGCTGCACCTGCCCTGTGTGGGAGAGGGAGGTGAATTTGTGGGTAAAGAGGGTTGAAAGCTCTGATTGTGATGCCGGAGAAGCACGTGTGGCCTGCTATCTTAATTTTCTGCAGCATCGACTACAAAATCAGCAATAGCGGTGGCCATTATGTGCTTGGGAAAAGCATCCTAAACTAAAAGGCCTTTTTTTTGTGTCTATATTTGCCTTTGTCCTCAACTTCATTTTTAATTTTCGTATTTTGAACCCTCAAGAGCCCTAGTTCTGCCGTCTGCTGGACGTTTTTGGGGGGCATTTGAATGGATCTGGTGAAGGCTGAGTAAGAAAATAGTAATTAGCAATCAGCAAAATAGCAATTAGCTATCTCCTTTGTGTCTACAGCTTCATGTGTCTGAAAGGGCAGAACCATATACTCTCGCTGGAACAAAGGAGCTGCTATGCTGTTATCCAATATGAACAAACAGTTAAAGTACAGAGCAAATATTTGCCTGAAATATACTGGAAATATACCCTCAGAACAAACAGAAATGTGCTTTAAAGGTATCAAATGACAAGCGTTTGTACCAGCTGCATGCTTATTGGACCCTTTGCTTAAGCGGCATTGCTTGTACTCTCTCTTCTGTCTCTCAAGAAAAACATATCGGGAAGACAAAAATATCAAATGTCAATTGCCATTATCCCACTCTCCAGTTCTCATCTAAGCGAAGACCTGCTATCCTGAAGCGAACAACAGTTGCAATGCCCACCTTCAGCTCAAGCACCGGAGGAGAGCGAAATTGAGGAGAAATAAAAAAGAGCCCTGGCATTTCTTGTCATAGGTTTTCAGTAAAGCCATTTCAACAGTGCTAGTCATTTATCTCTTAGACATAGACTTAACTATACATAAACACAGACAACACTGGCATTATTATGGGGTCAAAGATAATTAGCATTGGCTGATATGGTGCAGTTAAGTGAAGCACAGCGACTGCACGCTCGCTGAAAGCAATGTACCGACAACTGACGGCTTTCTGTGCCATAAGAGAAATAAATCATTAGAGAGTGATGGGCTGTAGGTAGAATACGGGCGACGTCTGTGCTTGTGGGTGTGGGTGTGTAAGAAAAAGGCTTAAAGCAAGTGTGAGACAAGAGAGAGAAAGAGTGAGAGAGAGTGAAAGAGATCAAGAGAGAGAGAGAAAGAGAGAGAGAGAGAGAGAGTTACAGGGTCATTCAATGGGGATTAGAGAAATGAAGAGGGGGTGAGGAGGAGGAGCAGGAGGCAGCTGCGGAACTCTGTCTCTTTTAGGGAGATGTGGGGGCACAGAGGGGGAGCTTTGTCCCTTATGCTGGAAGGTTGGGTCTGCTCCAAAAGAAACCCACTGCTTGCCCTCAATGCACCTCTTTGTGGCAACTCACCACATTAGGTTTTAAAAAGAAAGGTGGCCCCCTTCAAGACACAATGCAGCTGTCCATTGTCCTGGACTGAAGCAGGAGGTTTTTCTCATTTAAAGCCGTGAATGCCTGGGCATACGTGCTCTAAACCAAGATAAAGCTCTGAAATCATTATACATTCATAAACATATTATGCAATGGAAGTCACTGCTACAGTACCTAAAAGAACCCTAAGTGTCACTGCAGTGAATCCGCAATCAGACAAGGGCGCTCAAGACCCCTGCATCGTGTGATTGCAGAGTGATCTAACCAAGCACAGGCCAAAAGGGGCTGGCAAGCAGATGGCCTGATTAGCATAGTTGTATTTGATTTTCATCAAAGCTTGCAGTCATGTAATTATTCTGCCTTCAAAGAATAATGTCAGCATAAAGGCCACTGTTGTATGACCTGTCACACTGTGCCTAAAGCTTTCACACTGCAGCTTCTGTAATAGATAGTTTTTGGTAAAAAGCTATAATACTAGTGTGGCATGTTGGACAACTGATCTATAAAAGTAAATCAAACAATAAAAATGCAAAATATTCAATATGCATTCATCATGTGCCAATAAAAAATTGCATATCCTGCTAAATACCTTGACATATACCTATATTATAGTTCACAATGTTATTAAGATGCATCTTTAAACTGTTGCTTTTTTTTTTTTTGCTTACTTCATATATTTTCAAGCTTTTATGTCACTGGGTAGAAATATATTATCGCCTCCAGTGAAAAAATACAAGCAATGATAAAAGAAATGATGTGCTGTATATTTCTCAAAATAAAATGATGTGCTGTATATTTAAAAAATAAAAATAAAAAAACAACTTCGAAATGGGATCTGGTGGTTTGAAGTGCCCACGATAGAATATTTTATGTGCCAAATATCATCATATTGTCAGTTCCTCTAAATATATATATATATATATATATATTGCATATGAGAATATTTCCAGAAAGTCACAAACTATATATACAGAAATTAAACAACATGAAAACAGCAACAACATAAACATTATTACTGGGAAGTGACATCCATTGCTGACTCTCTTCTTTCTTCCACATTTCAAAATGGAGGCAACCCTGCTGCTCTATGATTGACTTCGAAATAAAAGAGCCTCTCGACGTGACCAGACTACAGAATCGCACATCTATCCGGCAGCTAAGCGATGCAGCCGCACGCCATCTCTCCTAGGTTCCATAGTGGAACAAGAGGAAAGAACAGAGATAGCGGAGTTCAACAGTGATCAGGATAGAGGGGAACCTCTCGCCTCTGGAGACGTCACTTTAGTTCGCATCTCCAAGGCGACTGTATGTGCATGCAAACAAAGTGCCTTTTGTGTAGGGGAAGGAAAGGCGTGTAAAGAAGGGTGTGTAAAGCCCCCCGGCAGATCTTCACCAAAAAAAAACAGGATGAGCCACTTATATAAGATCAGCCTCAGAACATTATTATAGGATTATCAATCACTTCAGTCACCTCATAGATAAATAGATAAATCGCTTGTTGACTGTTGGTAGGGATCGAGGAGCTGAATTCTCCTTACCTAATATTTTTATATAAATATTTACAATGAAATTGTTGGGATAGAATGTCCATGTGCCTTTTCTGGATTTTCTGGATATCTGGATATTTTGCACAATCAATTTGAACATTTATATAAATGACATTTCGGTGTTTAGAATATATGAACTATAGTGAATAATGTTTAAATAATTTTTGCTACATTACCTATCTAAAATAAGGCTGTATAAATACAATTATTCAAATGAATTAATAAGATCGGCAAAAATCCCCATGGCTAATAATGAACGAAACGAACCTACTGTAGCAACCGAGGGTCTTTAGGTCAGCATCTAATAATTATTTTCATAATAGATTTTACTTTTGAACTATTGAACACGAGAGAGGGTACATATGAGAGCACTGGCATGTGTCAGACTCATCAACAAGCACATTTTACTGAAAGTAAACACACTCAAATAATTTTCTGTCCATGCTTACCTAAACAAAGACAGATGTTGGACAGATTTACTGTTGTGCTCATCAAAAACAACAGATCAAGAGAAAGGTGGGTGGCTTTCTCTCTGAGATGTAGTCATCGACTCATGTCCACTCACACAGAGAGACGAAAATGTTGCAACTGACCTAGTTATGCAACATTACAGAAATTCCTGTATCCCTCAGCAAGATTTTATATAATATTTCTGATTTACTGTCGTTTTATTGGGCATGCCATGAAGAATGCACGATATTATGCTTTGTATTACTTTCACTTTCCATTGTTCGGTTTCTCTCCGCGCCTATCTGTCTTTCTACTGTCTGACACTCAGGCACACACCTCCGAGGGCAGATGGGAGGCCAGCCTGTTTGCCCCTCCCCCAGTCTCAAGGACCTGAGCAGTTAGTGATGTCAAAGCCTCTATTGTGATTAAAAAAGGGTCTAGCAATCTTTATTGTCCTGCACAGCCCAGGCCAATCGTTGACCATTCAAGCGACTGGATATTCAATCACTTCTCTCCTTCCTCTGTTATTCTTTCTTTCTCTCCCTACCTCTGCATAGACACAATAGACATTCACAGGCAGTTCAGAAACTAACCGGTAATAAAACACTAAATGAATTCACTACAAACAAATTCCTCCTGGTGTGTGAGGGGTATGTTCATTTCAATCATTCGCATAGCAGGGATAGGACGGGATGATGCCTGAAGCACGTGGCTCCCTTTTGTAACAATATGAAAATAGTGCAGATACACCAAACCATTGTCATGCATGCCACAAAGGAAGGATTGAGCTCTTACTATTTTTGAACCTCTACACATAAAATTGGCCCGTAATCCAAAACCTCCTGCTGATTGTAGCTCTCCATCCTCCCCCATAAAGTGGGGCACAGGCGACATTATTCTGAGCTTCTTTACTCGTTATCTCTTGAAGCCTGATCTAATGATGCCACCCTGTTAACTGATGCTCTGATCTGAGACCAGATAAGACTGGAGTCATGGAAGGTCTGAATTATCTAACTACTATTGAAACTAATTAGCGAAGCAAAAATATTGTATAGTAGCTAAGGAAATTGGCAAAGCATTTTCAATGCAATACAAATCAGTGAGGACTTAATGTTTCCTAATCTCCTTTCCTTATATTTATTATGTGTTTGGAAAGTTAGCTCAGAAGATGATTGTTAATGCAGCGGATGAAGGTCACCCTGTCAGCTGAAGATTCATTTAGAAGGAATTGCGGCAAATGCTGCAGCCAGGACGCAAGGATTGTAGTGTGAATTATCAAAATGACTTGGGCAGTGGACCAGCTGGACAAATGGGAAAGAGTAATGAACAACCGAAGGAAAGACACAGGGAGTGGATTGCTCTCTCTCTCTCTCTCTCTCTCTCTCTGTCTGTCTCTGGTACATTTAGCCACAATCTCATTTCGAGAAGCAAATACCTCAAGACAGATCAATACTATTTGTATTGTGAACACATAAGGGAGGGTTTGAGCTTGTGGGTGAGTGTGTGGGAGGAGGCATCGTTCTAACTTTTCGCAATTGATCTACTGTCTAAAATGTGCATCAATGTATTTATGGCGAGTCCCGTTGTGGCTTTTCATTTTAATTGACTGAAGGGCTTTACATTTGGGCAGGAAAAGTACAGCACCCTTGAGACCTCAGTAGACAGCAAAGTGGAGAAGAAACAGACGAAATGACTTCAAGGACAGTATGTGCCATATTAAGACTGTGGTTCCACATTGATGCGAAGTCTGGGCACATCACAAAATAAAAACCTAGGAAAATAATATTTTTTTTTCGGCAAGAATAATAAGCTAGTCAGTATGGTAGGCATCATATATAATGATGGTCAGTATCTTGTCTCTAAGAAGAGACTAATCTGCACCACTCTGTGTAAGGACTAGCTAAACATGGGGGTCTCAGGCACAGACTGGCACTGACGGCATCACTGAGGCAGCGGCCGGCCTGTATAACGTCACATGGAAAAGAAAACAAAGCCACGGGATACTAGGGGAATCTCGTTTCTCCTCTAGACACTCGGCCAGGACCCAGATGCTCGCTGACAAGCCTTCTTAGACAATGTGGACTTTACACACATGAATAACAATAAGTGCAAATGAATAAGATGCCTTTAAATCTATCTATCATAATATTTTGGATATATAATATTTAGAATATTTACATCAAATCTCACTTTATTAGGGCTAATTTGGTTTGGAGCACCTTACTATACATATTTAAGCACAAATCACAAAGTCTTTAAATAATGCTTCTCTATAACAGATAGAAATTTAAGCATCTTCTTGGCCGATTCAGTCCTCACTAGTCATTGCTAATTATCCTACTAGTTCCTACAAGAATTATCCTTTTCCGAAATTGATAACATCTAATAATGATGATTCAGATGATTGTGCTGTCAGATTAAATGGCACACAAAAGAGCTTCACATCACAGCAGTGTGCAAAAAGCTCAAAGCTAAACAACATCAAATGAACTGTGATCGTTTTTTCTGGTTAAAAACAGAGAGGAAAAATACATGCATCTCTTTTCCAGGCCAGATATGTAACACTGTGGCTTTTCATCTTTTAGTCAAAAAGCTTTAGACCTAAGAAGATTACAGGGAAGAAATCAACAATGTCGATAAAGCATGGGGGAGGGATGATTTTGTCTGTGTGTGCGTTTGTGCGTGTATGCGTGTGCATATGCGAGTAGGGGGTTTTGAGCTGTTGTCTGAGAATTAGCTACTGAAAACCACAATCATTGTGCAGGATTAGCACAGAGCTTTAATATCGCACCCTGCTCCGCTCTAAGGCATGGGAGCTGAATGTAGGATCAGTCGGCTGTATGGCTTAAAATAACAATCAACACGTTGCCCAGCACGAGATGAGGCTCGACTAATCTTAAAGAAATGGATGATGCAACATTCATTTCATTTGTTTCAGTCTACGTGTGATGACTGTTTCTTCTGCATAACACCGAATAAGAGAATGTTTTGTAGGGGGGGACGGGACACTGTCATAACCTAGATCAGTAAATGGGTTAGAACATTACTGTAACAATGCAATATTAAATGTGTTGTATTGTCCTATATGATCTCAGTATGAAAAAACTCTGTTAATGCTATTTGGCTTGGACAGTCTCTTAGGCTACATTTTCATACCTTTTTTTTTTTTTACCAATTATTCTACCAACATAATTAGAGTTGCTGTATGAGCTCAGGAATGACAGAAATGAAAAAAAGAAAGAAAAAAAAATGCAAGCTCAATGAACTAACCAATGCGAGCAACAAACAAATCAGAGATATTGTTGACAGATGACGTATCGTGCTGCCAGCGGTCTGGAAATGATTTGGGTGTCTGATAGTTGGTGCCTTTCTAAATTTACTAAATAAAATATATAAAAGCTGAAAAAAATAGCTTAGGAGGAATTTCTGTTGTGTTATATAACTAAGAGGAATGAGAAATGTATGGCACCAGGCTAGTGTGTGCTATCATCACATAGTCTAAGAGCTAGTCAACTCCCACTCTAACCTGATATCAGCGGCAAAAGCAGCAAACACCTGGGTATCCAGGATCACTTCATTATCCTCCCTCCCACACACACACACACTCACTCCTTCACTAACTGACTAACAATACTCATTTATTCGCCCACATCGCTCTTTATTTTTAAAAGAGGGAAAAACCTGATATTTTGTTGTTCCAGGCTGCTGTAATTAAATACATTAATATTCAAACCGGTACTTTTTGGGACCTCGTAATTTCTTTGGGTTATTTCAATATTTTTCTCAGGTTATTTATGCATAAATCAGAACCTTTCCTAAGTTGCACTTGACATTGTTTATATATTACATTCATTAATGCCTGCATCAGAATTAAGGGGGTCACATGAAAGACATTAATTCAAAGCTAATAAGCAGCAGGTAACACTCACAGCTTTATAGTCTTTTATTCATTGTTCACATATTTTGCGGTAAATAGTATGTTTTACCTGCATCTTCCTAATGCTGCTTCTGGAAATGAGAAAACCTAATTAAATGAAAACATTAATAAGTAATTGATTAGTGAAATGAATAACTGTGCATTCAATCTGTGTTTTAAATTGCTACCATACTGTAGTAAACTCAACTCATTACCAAAGAAATGAATATAAAATATTAATTTCAATTTCATATTAAGATCTTCAAACAAGAAAATACAGGCTTTATTCTAAGGGTCAAAAGTTTTCAGAAACAGCAGGTGCACTTATTATTATTTATGTACATAATATAAAGTACTAATAATCTAATATTATGATGATGTTAATGTGGCCAGATAACTGTGCTATCACTGCTTATGTGCATCGTATCTTTGTACAGTATATACTGCATTATTAAGTCCTACGTCAATAGGTTTAATATTGGCAATATGACTGCTACATTTTGGCTTCGGCAAGGTTTGGACAATTACTCTACAGGCAGAAAGTGACTAAAGATTATGAGTGTCTTTCCTAGTAAACCTTATTCAAACCTATATTCAGAGTGAAGGCATCTAATAAATCCTTTCTCCTGCAATAATGAATGCTGGCCAGTTGCGGACCAATACTGCTGTAGCCAGCTAATTGCCTCTGAATTAAATGCTGCTGGGGCACTTAGCCAAGATGAAGTAAGAAGAGAGTCTTTGCTGAGGGATAGTAGCCCTTCCGTTGAGAGGGTTCAAAATCTGCCTGAATCAGGAATGCCGGACACTGCTCCTATGCAAGAAAGCCTCCCCCTACTCACAGCAGGTGGATCTTTTGATTTGTATCCAAGAAAAAGCTCATGCTCATTTCCATACAGATGCCCCCTTCACTGCAGAGGAAGCCCCCCCCCCCCCCCCACCACCCCCCCCCCCCCCCCCACACACCACCCCACC
>JAOTQY010000050.1:14821315-14836004 GCA_026413445.1 Dolichallabes microphthalmus
AACTGCTCAGATGTATAATGAGATAAAAATGTAAGTCGCTCTGGATAAGAGCGTCTGCCAAATGCCTAAATGTAAATTAACATAGTTGCAATTTAGTATCAAAGATTGGTGCATAAATTATGGTTTCTTTTTGCATGCACAAAAACTCAAATCTAAAGGATTGTATTTTTAGGGAGATTGTGTCTACTTTTTTGAATACTGTATATGGACATCAAGACATCTATTGTTTGTGGAATAGGATTATATGGTTATATGGATCTCATTAAATCTTGAGCAAGCGGTTTTCAATCCATTATTCTTCTTTCTAATTCTTCTCTTTTTTTTCTTTTACTCACTATCTTTCTTCTGTCTCTCTCTCTGTACTTTTTTGTATCTGTACTCAATTTTGGCTTTGGTTTTTCCTCCAGGTTATCTGATCATGACTGACGAGTGGTTTTCAGAATACGTCTATGAAGTGGTGGTGGATAAGAAGTTCCTCTCCACTGAAGTGCTGGAGGTCATGCAGCAGGAACCTGTTATTCTCCCTGCCTGGGATCCAATGGGAGCACTGGCATAACCAGGGAGACTGAGCATATCCAATCTGACCTCAGCCAGGTCTTTTGACTACACCATTCCTGACGGTTTTTCCAAAAGAGCCTGTTCTAGATTACAAAGAAATAAAATGTTTTTTTTTTTTCTTTTTCTTTTTTTACTGGATGTCATTTTTTAATCGAATTTCATCGGAATAATCATTCTCATTAAAACCAGATGTAGCTGTGTGATGAGTTAGATGATGCACCAATGATGAAGCAATCACTTCTAATTAATATGGAATAGCATATAAAAGTAAGCCATATGTACCTGGGTGGATTGAGCATCTTTCCATAAAACTTTCAGTGCAAAGCTGTAAACCATTAAGTCAAACCTCTTTGAAAGTTTTCAACAAAGCCCTCAATCTTAAATGTGTACAAGCAGCATATTAGAGTATAAGCATGATGATTTTTATTATTATTGTTTGGTGCATTTGTTAGTGATGATCAGACTAAAGGGGGTAGGAGCAGTCTGATGCAGAATGAAATTTAACTGAGAAAGTCTTTCATCCACTAAGGTAATGCACAGATTTATAGTGGAGCAGTGGAGCTATCAGCGGAATACATATTAATCAGGAGTAATTAGTAGGTGAGAAATGAAGTCCAAATTAGAGTCAGATAAAGGTCACTGTTAATTATGAAAGTAAAGCTTCATGACTTGCAAATCTGATCTGACCAAGAAATCTGAGCTAAGCAATGTGAATTGTAATGTGAACATAGCCAGAGAGACTACTGGTCCCGGAATCAGACTTTTAAAATCAGCTTTTATAAACTTCATGTAGGTGCAGCCAATCCCCCAGTGAGGAAGGAGGCGTCAAGGATCAAGATGAACTCGAAAGAGAGAGACAGAGGCAGGCTAATACAAATACTATTATATGTCCTTATGATACCCCTCAACCTGCCCAATGACAGGGTCTTTGTAATCACCAAAACATTTTCCCTGAACTTTAATATGACCTGTCAATTGCATTATGCTGAAGAAACTGTAACCACCTTATCTGGTCTCTGGTTGCGCATTATAGAAAAATTATAGTGCAAGCGTCTTTCTCAATAACTGAATTTCCCCAATGTCACTTGCATCCACCTACATTTTAAAAGATTTTTCAAAATCAAGAGCTGCCAGAATAGTACTAGAGCAAATCAGGGGCCACCACAGTTGAAAAATTTTACAAAAACTGTAATATCCTACAAACCCCAAAAACTGCATTAACTATTTATTTTTTTTACATATTGGTACAAATATATTAATGCCCTGAACCTACATCTCCAGAGGACAAATTTCCCCTTGACCTACAACCCTACCAAGAGATTTTACGGTATCTTTAGCCAACACTCATTTTGCCAGCCAGTCAAAGACTTCATTGAAAATGTACATGTCCATTTTCCATTTATTACTGTACACCACATCATCCAAATAGGCAGCATACCCTGTTAACCCACCCAATACCCTAGTATTAGTACCTTAGAATACTTTAATAAAATAGCTTTTTTTTTTTTTTTTAATCTAAAGGATTGTAGTATAGGAAAACAATCCTCACACTGTAATGAAATATGATACCTTGTTATCCCTGGCTGTCATTGGCTCCTGCCAATAACCTTTCAAAACATCTAACTTGCTAAACTTTGCACATCCCACCTGATCATCACAACAATCCATGCAAGGCATTGGGTAACAGGCTGATTTGGTGACCCCATTAATTTACCTGTAATAAATCTGTGCAAAATCTGTCTGATCCATCGGCCTTATCTACTAACAGACATGGGGAAGCCCAGCTAGAGCATCCCAACTCAGCTATGCCATGTTTTAATGCATACCCCCACCACTTTTTCCATTGGTTGGAGAAATTTGGTGGTAACCAGAGAGTCTAACAGAACCCAGCTGACTATCACAGTGCTTCAAATAATCTGAATGATCAACTTTTCCGGTAAGAATGGGCTCAGATGTAATAACCAAATCATCCTATAAATCCAACTAAGGCTACTGACCTTATGGGGTGTGGAAGCTCATCACCTTTTCTTTCAGAGGCAGATTGAACAATACAGAATTGTTTCAGTAGATCGACATGCCACCACAGCACCTTTTTTTCCCCACCATCTTGTGTTACTAAACAGTCTGTATTTGACATACAGTTTTTAACAGTGTAGGGCCCATTAGCGTTTGCCTGGAAAGGTGACACAACAAACAGGCTTTTGCTTTACAATTTAAAAAAATCCTTTATCATCTCTTGTGTATAGCTTAAAGGTTTTTTTATGAGTAGTGGCACAGGCAACATACAATCAGCAGCAGAAACCATTTACATAATTCAGGACATTATTGCGTAATTCAACCTCTTTCAACTCATCAAGCAATACCATCAATGGACCTTGAACCGTGTTCAAACATTAACCCATTCCTACTGAAAACTATACTGCCCTGTGACGCCTCCTGTATTGCAAGCACTAACCAAAGTAGACATTTTTCCCAATCCTGAGATAGTTCAGTATAATAGGATGGTATGCTGATGGTATGTACTAGATGTTTCACTTTAAGCTGTTTAACAACATGAGAAAAGGTACAGGGCGCATGAAATTGCTCCCCTCATTAGTTTACTCTACTTTTGAGACACCAAAGATTGTTAAGGGCTTGCTTGACCTTTTGCTTGAGCTTTCCAGTTAACTGACATGTAGTGTTTTATTGCCCAGTTTCATCCATTTTTAGATTAGGCCAGAAAGAAATGGCACTCGATCATATTTATTTACACCTAGGTGGCCTGCAGCCCCATCATGTGTTCAGCACCAGTTGTCTAAACTTTGAGCACACTGTAGCCTGTACAACATTATCTACCTCTACAATCACTACAACAGGCTCTTCTTAAACCATCATGAAGTCAGTAGCCCCTAAGAACAGTGTTAAGCACATATTGTGAACAGACTAACTTGAAAAAAGATAACACTGTGGGATCTGCAGCTTGTTTTGTAACACACTCTTAAATAAATGGATAGAGCAGTTTAGTCTGATTGCTTTATGTCAGAAGTATCCTTTGCCTGAGAAAATGTTTCAGAAGGGTCAGTTTGTTCAGATACCTCTGTTTTACATTAGCTTTAGTCCTAGCTCATGTCACAGCGCAGGAAGAAAAAGAACTTTAGGGTGTTATGTAGATTTCCAAATGTTTGTCCCAGCCAGGTCAATTCCCAGAATAACATCCACCCCTAAACAGGTAACTGAGGTCGCACATTCATTACAACTTCTCCACATACTGTAGCAAGTCCAGGAAGAGACGAAAGTGATGTATGGACAAAAAGAGGAACCACACCTATGCCAAGCACAAGAGATTTGCTTCCCGTAGCTGCACTGGTGGAACAAAACAAAACCCCTAGGAGTGCCTGTGCCTCATTAAATCTTAACTGGTACCTTTCCTTTCCCATCCAAGAGCCACAAATCCATCTTGATATAAAAGGTGAAAAGGTGCCCAAGTCTCATCAATACCTATAGATGGCACTGTTTTTAAGGGAAGAACATGTATAAAAATTCACTTTCCCTACCAGCAGTTTTGTGCTTTTCCTTTTTATCAATGCTATGTTCGGTTGCTCTATCTTCAGTCTTTCCTTTACCAATACTATGTCAGCCCTCATTCACAACATTTTTACCTTTTTTTTCTCTAGTTGCACATATTGCTCAAATGACTATGTTTCAAAAAGGCTGAATTGAGAGGTTGGATAGACAAGCTGTATCTTCCAAACTTTTAGGGGAAGTTGAATGTCCAGTAGCTTCTACTTCTAGTGGAACTTTATCATTTGAACAGTATGTGCAGTCTTTGACCATCTCCAAATGCTGTGCCAAATCAACCACATCTGCTTTTGTTAACTGAGCTAAAATACTATAATGACCACCTACCTGGAACTTAAATTATACATAAATTACACACTTTTTAAGATCCTATTATTCAGCAGGCAGTCCATGTAAACATATTAGAGTAATTTCTATCCAGGGAGTCCAGTTTTCATTGGACAAGGAGACCAGTTACTCATTTTACAAGGAGACCAGTTACTCATTTTACAAGGAGACCAGTTCCTTCTTGTTGAGTTCTTAAACTACATTACAAACTTCTACTTCATTATTTCATGAGAAGGTAAGGTGATCGTGAAATTGCTTAAACTTAACTTTTTAAACAGGCTTGTATTTTCATAAAGAAACTATATATATTAATTTCATGTCTGTGAGTTCTTTAATTGTTCCATATTTGTCATAATAATTATTTCAGAATGTCAAACTAAATTGATGTAAAATTAATTAAGGACTATTTCTTTTATTGACGGGGGGAAAAGAAATCAATTGCCAGTTGGCTCTGTCTGAAAAAAAGTAATGGTCTCCTTAGTTACTCAATCAAATTTATTTGTTAGACTAGACACATGCAGGCTAGATTACTACCAGCCCTGTCAAATCTAAACATTACTTAAATAGAAGATTTGCAGCAATGTAAAGTAGGCTAAAGCAAACAGCACACTGTCCTGATTTAAAAATGCTAAAGAAATGATAAAGAAAGTTATTAACCTTATGCAATGCCATTTATTATCCTGCGGAGGTGCATTAATTTTTGGCTGAGTTCTTGTAGTGATGACAGGAGAGTCAAACCACTCCATAAAGTCTTCTCCAGTACTGTACGTCTTTAAGACAAGTAGAAGCCTTTTTTTCTGATCAGCATTGTGTGTGTGTGTGTGTGTGTGTGTGTGTGCAAATACTCTTATTATATAACTGATTTCTATTGTAGATTTATTTTATTATGCAACTTTGTGCATTTTTTGCAAAAGTGATTTCTGTCCACAGATATTCATGGTTTTTTTTTAAACCATGTTTTTTCTGTAAAGTTGACTCTCCACTACTGCTTTAATGAGGGGTTGGACAGTTTTGAACCTATTTCTAATAATTTCAACTGTCCTTAGTTGTTTTCTTTCACCATAATGAAACACAGTAACATTCTTTTACACATACATGGAATGAGTTAGGGTTAAAAGGATTGTTGGCAGCTGAAACATATTAATCCTTGCAGTAATTATTTAATCAATGGCACGCATTTCCATTTTTTGTCAGGATACAGGAAGTACCAAAAAATGACCTCAATAAGATCATCATTCACGAGTACACAACTGGGCACACAGGGCAAAAATGATATCTACAGGAAAGTTCCAAACTGAAAAACCACTACTAATTCTAAGGAACATGGTATCTGGCAGCAAACAACTTGAAGACCCCCAGGTCTTTTTGGATAATGTTTTGTGGACTGATTTGAAAGTGAAACATGTGTACCACTACATCTGGCTGAAGCTGACACAGTATTCCACAATAAGAAGATCATAGCAACAGTCAAATATGTTGGTGGAAGCGAGTTGTTCTGGCCTCTTCTGGGCCTGGGTATTGTGTCTTAGTTAACAGAATTATAAATTCTCATTTCTACCTTAAAATTGTTGTGAATGTTCAAGCATCAATTTATGAAGCTCAAGCACATTTGGGTTATGCAGGAGGATAACAACCCAAAGCACAAGAGCAAGTCCATCTTTGAATGCAAAAACAAAATTAAGCTTTTTTAAATTTTATTTTATTTTTTTGGATTGGATAGTCAGTTAAATCAAGTTCTGTCTTAAATTTCATTGAGATCCTGTTGCAGGACCTTAAATGGGCACTTAGCCTTTGAAAGCCCTCCATTGGGGCTAAATTAATGCAATTCGACGAAGATGAGTTAGCCAAAATTCCTTCACAATGATGTGAATGGCTCCAGTTTTCTGAAGCATTTGGTTTGAGCAGTTATTGCTAAACATTACACAAACAGTTATTAATCTTAGGCAGGAGTTACTTTTTCATATGACTGATATAGACTAGTTCACCAAAAGTATGTCGACAACTGACCCTCAGAACCAGGTGTGTTTTTTAAACATCCCTTTCCAAAAGAATCGTCAGGTTTCCCCATACTTCTGGCCAAATACAGTACGTGCTTACTTAAAAAAAAATGTATTAGTGTTTTCTTATGTTCTCCTTTTCCTATATTACATTTTGTACGAGAATCTCTTAGTATCAATTTATGCAAGTGAAGCATGTGCAAATGTGGCTGTGTATGATTAATTCCATTAGGGGTCACAAAAGGTCATGTTCGTAACTCTAATGTTAAGCAGCTGATGTGAGTCTTGGATTATGAACATCATTGAACAACAGTTATGTATATAAGTTGTGTAAAATTTTGGAAAATTATTTCCTAAAATGGTGAGACTCTGTTGGTGACTATGTGACATTTTTATAACTGCGTTCTTGATCTGGTTCTAATCTGGCATCTGTAACCAATGACTTTTTTTTTTTTTTTTTTTTAATATATAAATTTAGTCTGTCCAATTCTTTTTACCCCGATTTTCTCCCCAATCTAGTCGTGTCCAATTCCTCCCGCCACTAGGGGGGGCTCCCACATTAAGGCTGCTTACTACCATTCAGCCGGGAGGGCCGAAGACTATCACGCGTTTCCTCCGAACTACGTGACGCCACCCGACCGCATCTTTTCGAACTGTTCGCTCACGCACCGTTGGGGGCGGCGTAACACGCTCGAGGACAGCGGTATCGCTCCCTCTGTGTGCGCGAGCTCGCAGACGCCCCGGCGTAGAGCCGTGTAATTAATGTGGGAGCACTAATACCTTTCATCCCTCCCCCCTGAGAGAGCTCGGCCAATTTAGCTCTCTCTGTGCCTCCGGCTGTGAGAGGAAAACCGCATCACCGGGATTCGAACCTGCGATCCCAGATGATAGGGCGAGTGCTTTAGCCCACTGCGCCACTCGCAGGCCAACCAATGACTTTTTAATTAATCGAGTGTATTGTCCAGATACAATTTCAAATGCATTAGATGTGTAGAAATGCAAGTAAAGAAATTCCTATTTATTTCTATTAATTCCTATTAATAAAGACATCATTAAACAGTTTATTAAACATGTAGTTAAGCTTAATTTTTTTTCAGAATTCCCTCTTTAAAATGTGATGTTTGATTAAAAAGCCTGAGCTGATGCATACGAAATAAGTCAGCTGTACAGCATTTCATACTCAATGTAGTGTTCACCTCCTCATGCGAAAAGACATTATTAGACTATTGTGCATGAATGTAAAATTCCTGTTTTGCACATTGTAGAGGATTGATTGTGTCTTTTCCTGGCCTGATGGGGAGTCTTACTGCTGTGAGAGGTAGTCTGCTATAGACAGCAGACCAAAGGGAAGCTTTAAAGGAGTTTTAAGAGGTGTTTTGTTGTTGGCAGCACCTTAATGTCCTTGTCCCCTTTGGAGAACTTCCAAGAACCCTTACTCTGTACAGTGCTTTTTTATAATAAAGCACTTTCGCTGGACTTCTCACACTAGTCTCTCCATAGGTTTTCTGCATTAAGAAATTTAGCAAAGACTTAAGTGACATGGGTGGGATTCAAGTGTCTGGTTCTACAAATCCACCCGCCTTTAATGAACTCCTCACCTATTTTCGATGTTGGCTAGACTGGTTCTCCCTCCTCCTCCTTCCCTCCCTGCACTCTGTTCCCTCAGCTTGTTGAGGATTAACCTAGTAGCTGAGGCAGATTGCAAAGACACGTTTTTCCATGTGGTATGTTTTTGTGTAGTGTGTACCTGTGTTTGCTCAGTAGTCTTCTGAACTGTGAAGCGTGAGGAAAAAGCCATTGCATATACAGTATATGTGTGTGTTAGAGGTAACATTCCTGTCTGTCTGTCTGTCACGTCATACTTTTTGGGGACCTGATTATTACTGTAATTTTTTATTTATTTATTTTTTGCTTATCTTAAGAGCATCTATTAAGGTTGAGCTCTGACATCATCCACCACTCAATCCACCCTTGCCTGGAGTCTTAAGACACTAAGATGGTAAACAGCAAGATAGCTGTCTGAGGAGGAATATTTGATCAGTGTGCTCAAGACAAAAAAAACTGCTTTCTGGAATTAGACATGATGTAACTGTGCTTCAGCACACTTTTTTTCTTGGTGCCTCACAGCTTATGTGTGCTTGTGTGTAAGGATCAGAGAAAGCTGAGAGTTTCTGAGTAAGAACTCTGCCGTGTGGTCTGGAAGGGATGCATGCACTGTGAAGTGATTTACCATTCACTCTGGGTTTCTCAGGTAGGATAAAACATTTTCAAACTATCTCTGAGCATTGTAAAGTTCTTCAAATGTATATATATTATTATTTATGTATTGATGCAACAGAATACGGTTAAGTTCCTCTAGTTCTGGAAAGAGTCCTCTTACTCTCTTTGGCCATGTCTATGGAACATCAATCTATGGAACTGTGTGGTAAAGATTTAGGGGTTAAACCAAGTTATGGAGAGCGACAATACAAATCATGCGTAAGAAGAAGAACAACAAAAAAATAGATTTTTAGATTGTCCCTGTTTTCAACTTTCATTCTTCTTTCCTTCGTCCCTCAAGTCTTTGATCTTTGATCCCCTACCACTGTAGACAGATGCTGGAAAACACACCAACATGTTTCAAAGGTCAGAGTTTGTTGGTCATGCCAACATATGTTCCTGGCATCTATAGAAACCACAATCGTTGGAAGAACACCTCATTACTGCACATTTCAGTCATGCCTCTTATAAACTATGTTAATAGAAAACAGGTGGCTTTTTTCTATATGCTGTTAGTAGATGTGACCTAAACTTAGTGATGTATTGTCATTAAAAGCTGTCAATGAAAAAAAAAAAGAATAAATAAATACGTCAGATTTATCCATTTCCTATGTTGATAACATAATTGCAAGTTGTGGCATAAAAGCTAAGGTCTACAATATGTCTTCAGGTTTCAAAATCAGGTAACAAAGACAGGGCCAATGATTCAGACTGCTGTCTGTGGTTGTTCATTACTGTTCCCTTTTCTATGGCTTTTCGATAGTCATCACTGCTGTGTGGCTGATAGTTGAAAAATGATGCAGTGACAGGTTTTTATCTGCATTCAAGGATATAAGTGTATAGAGGACAACGTTGATTTTGATAAGAGAAAAGGAAAAATGTGGCACGAGTAAAGCTCTGTAATTATTTAGTATTGTGCAGGAGTTTGGTTACTTCTGGGTTTGTTTGTACAAGTAAGGGGTGTTAACTTCCTTACTGATAAAACATCATTTTCCCTTGCTGAGTTATTTTTTCTTTTTTAGACTGCAGATAGTGCAGTGTTATTCACATGCGAAAAAAATAATATTTGGGCTATTATATTTGGTTTGTTCAGGCTTTCCGTTATGCTTTTCTATCGTTTTCTTTCCTGAAGTGTTGTCTTTAAGCTCAGTGTTGATAGAAATAGTTCTGACAAAACTATTACACCTCGAACATTAATGATTTAACATCCTGCATTCTAAATTATAGACGTCTTTTTCAGGCAATTACTTTTAGTAACAGAGTTAAAATGTATAGGACAGATTTTATTCATGCTCATACATGATTGTGCAGATGCAAAAAAAATTTTTTTAATTATAATGTCAATTTAGAATTAAATAAATGGTCTCCTTTTTGTCTTGTAAGCTGGAGGGAATAAAAAAGAAAAATCTCAGTAGGATTATTAGAACTAGGTCAGTCCTGATTTAATACATGCCAGAGTAACAGATGGGAATTTGTGTACCTTGCCCTGAAATTCCTCTTTTTTTTTGTCTGCGGATGTAAGTTAAGTAAAGTAAGGGCTTTTGTGTATTTTCTTAAATATGATCACATTATGTGTTTCATAATATTATATGTTATGAAGAGGCCCCATTCTGGAAATTCCTGAAATCCCTGTTACAGATGTGAACTTTTCCTTTAAAGGATTTTATGTGATAGATTAGATAATTTTGCTAGTAATATTATGTGTATTTACACAATCTTATAAAAGATAATAACTCAATCTTTTTAATTTTGTATATACTCACTGTCTAATCTTTCAGTTGTGAAACAAACTCATCCGAGCAGTTTCCCCTTTTACGTGTAAATGACATAACAGAAAAAAAGAAGATGCAGATCAGCATTATGCAGCTGTGTGTAGTACGTTGTATATAACAAACTATGAAGAGTAAGTTAAAGGAGACTCTAGATTCATCCCCTGAATGCACACCACAGAATTAACACAACAGGATTGGAACTGAGGGAGAAAGAGTGAGAGATCGATAAGGCTGGCGACCACTGTAAATGTGTGTATAAGGAAAGGAGAGAGACAGAGACAGAGAGAGAGAGAGAGAGAGTGCAGGAGTGTTAGGGAGGTGTGTCTTATGCAATTGGCTCTCAGGGTCGGTGAACACCAGCCCAGTGCACACAGACCCCCACAGAACCGCTCCGCTGCTGCACGGTAGGGTTTTACTGCACATGCTGTGTACAAAAACGTGTTTGCCGGAAAAAGAAAAAAAAACTTGGTGACAGGTTTTTACTTGTGTGTGTTTGCATGCTTCTTTGTGTGTTGTAGGATACACCTAAATCAACTCTGTCAACTGATGGATGTATTTGTGGTAACTTTGTGCAAAGTCATTATGGTTGTGAGAATGTTGAATGGTTATCCTTTAACCTAAAAACTTTATGCTGGACTAAATTTTTTTGTTTTATTATTAACTTTTGAACAATGTATGAATTGTAGTGATTCGACCATGATGTCATGATGCACAAAGTGACTTGTAAATTATAATAATAATATGGGCATGCATATCCAATATGTGTTTAATACTTTTGTTGTTTCCTTCTCTACTATTCCTCTACCAATTACTTTTAAAGCAAAATAAAAATTGAGAAATAATCGTACAAGCAAATATTCTAATGGACATACCAGTTAAGAATTTTTAAAGATGCGCAGAATTTGGAAGAACCCTTTCTGGAAGTTACATTTATGTCTCTTTCTATTCTACTACCCTGCTGATTTGGGCAATTTCTATAGAATACAACCTTTACTCCAGTGCCTCTGGGTATTAAATCTTGGCAACTATTGAAAACATTTTAATTATAGTTAACATCTGAGTTTTTTCAGGGGTTAACATTTTTACCTCTTGATAACAAGAATAAATTGAATTAAATCCTATCAAGTAAATTAAAATCAATTCATTTGAATGTATTCGGATGAAATAAGAACTATTCCGTTACCTGATGTGAATTCAGTTGGAAAAAATCTTTCAGGCAAGAAATAATACAAACGTTCTAGTGGTTTCTATTTATTTTTCTCAGGGTTGCTGAACATATTTTAAGAATATTTAGACAAAAGTCTAGCGTTCCTCCTATGCGGGAGAGAAAGAACTCTTAATTTTGCACATTTTTCTTTTAAAGAAAGAAAGGGCTTGATACTCTTTTAAATGTGTCAAGCCCTAGTGTTTTATTGTGATACTGTAGGACTATGTGTTAAGGAATATCTTATTCAACATTTTAAACTATTATAATGGTAGCCATGTGTAAAACGCTAACTCTGCGCTGATTGTTTCTGTGTAACACTTTCCATCTTTACCACGCTGGCTATAACCATTAAAAATAATTAATAGGAGATTTATGCGGAGAATCTTTTGGTTGTACACAATTAATCATTAGCAATACCTAATAAAAATGTAGAACTTAAGGAACATTGGGAACCCACTTCCCCTAGAAACTTTATGAAAGGCATGTGTGGGCAAACCGCTGTGCCAAATGGTTAAGCCTTTTCAAAAGAGAATACTATTTTTTTATTATTTTTTTTAAGAATATTGTTTAAGGTTGATCGTATCATTATGGCTAAGAAAGTGAAGGATCAGGACACAACACTACCCTCATTCTTACAAAAAGCATTAAATTAAGAGCAGGTAAGAGGCTATTCAGCACTGCTTTAAATGATTGTTAAAGGCTTTCTTTATATAACTATATTAAACATGTATAGTTATATACAAAAATTAATAATGCTTACAAATTACCCTTGGTGTATTGAAATTAGGTTTCTCGATTTCATTCTTAATTTTCCCTTCAGGCTGTTATGTAATCTTGACGCTATTTGATTTCTCATTATTTTTAAATGATTCATTGTTTGCTGTAAAAACGGTTGGAAAACACTGATGTAATGTCTAAAGTTTATTTGTTCAGCATATTTTCAGCTGAGGTAGGCATTCTTAATCATATTTCACAACTTTTTATTCTCAGATGTTAATTTCTTAATTTCTCCAATGACTTGCAACTACTAGTCAACTACTAGCAATAATGCAAACACTAGTCATTTCAAATGTCTCAAATGTTAATTTTAGCAACACCAACAATGTCAAGTGAAAATAAATAAATGTGTTCTGGCAGCTCCCCTGGGTGTAATTCTGCGCAGGCCTGTGCAAATTCCGGTCCGGTTTTTTTTTCCCTTACAGTTTTAACCCCATGTTGCAGGGTCTGTTTGGATCTGTATGGTTCATATTAGTAATTTGTGTGGACTCCCAGCAGTCAAATAAGTAATGTCTGGGCTGGAGTGTATGCATTTTTCACGTCACCAATGTTGACTCAAGGAAAAGTAAAAACTGGAAATGTCTAAAGTGCGTTATAAAATTCTATTCTCTTGTTTTTTGTGCAGCACAGGTTTACTGGAACTTGTTAAAGTGGACTAAACAACCAGATCTGTTGTTAGTATCTCTCCATTCTCCTTATCTGCCAGTCCATCTTTTCTTCTCCGTCATCTGAGTCCCCTCATGGGCGCCAAATCAGCCAGTCCAAGAAAACGTTCATCAGAGCCACTTAGAGCATCTCACCCTTGACTATGGAGATGAAACAGGCAGTGATGATGAACCGAGAGGTCCAAGACGAGAAGGACAAATCTGAAGAGAATGGCAGGCTGGTAGATGGCAGCATTGCTGATAAGGAGCAGAAACTAGTCTCGAGGCCCACACAGGTGTCGAACGGGTATCCCAGCACATCGGCTCAGAGCCCGAGGGAAGGCACTGGGGCTGTAGGGGACAGGACAAGTGCTCCTGGGGGATTCAGGACACTTGTCGTCCAGCAGACCAGTCTGGATCCACCCAGGGAGACATGGAGCAAGAAGGTGGATTTTCTCCTTTCGGTCATTGGCTACGCAGTGGACCTGGGTAATGTGTGGCGTTTCCCATACATCTGCTACCAGAATGGAGGGGGTGAGTATATGGGGGGAAGATGGAGCAATTCTGCAGACATTCTGCCTGTTGTAACCCAGAGCTCAAATGAAGCCAAGAGCAACTTAATAGCCACAACAAATTGTCAGCAAGATTTGTTTCTTTTTGGAAACATGATCGCTTCAATTCTGTGTGTTTTAGAGAGAATAAATAGACAGTGTGTGTTTTTTTATAGGGAACTTTACTGTTCTTTCTCTCCTTTACTCTTGACTGCACACATTCTCGCTCCAAACAGGATTCAGAATCCTTCCTTTGAATTTGAAATAATAAAATCTTTGTAATTTCCTGTTCTACCATGGAAGATGGGAGGGCGAGTGAGAGATAGAGCAGCTAACATTCGCTACTACCAACACTAATTGTGGCTTTCATGAGAGGAACTTCAATCTCTTATTGTTTAATAACCTGCCTTGCAGCTACTAAATCAACTGCTATCTTTGCACTCGTGTCAAAAGCATACAAATAAAGCTTTAATCAAACAGGGAGGCTTGTCTGAACTGGTGCTGCCTTTCTCTACCACTCTTTACATTTGCAAGGTAACACGTACAATACGTCTTCATTGACACTTTTGGGTTTTTTTTTTTAATCACCTTTTGAAATAGATGAATGTGCTGAACGTTGAGAAGTTTCATTATTTCAAGGGAATTCATGCATTTATCACATGTTTAAACCTGTTGACAAACTCCTGTTGCAATGATCTGTCCAGGTGCGTTCCTCTTGCCTTATCTGCTGATGGCATTGTTTGGTGGGGTTCCTCTGTTCTACATGGAGCTTGCACTCGGGCAGTTCCACCGCAGTGGCTGCATATCCATCTGGAAACACATTTGCCCCATTTTCAAGGGTAAGATTGCTCTCAATTTCATAGCTCTCGAGTATGCATATCCGAATAATATTGGTTTAGAATATACACCTATACATTCGACACAGTTGCTATTTATATTGTGGGCACTTTAGAATACCATTCATCTGCTTGCATATTTGAGATGGCTTTTAAGGTCCTTTTCTTCACCTAAAATGCTGCCCAACAAAATGAGTACAAGG
>JAOTQY010000050.1:14859814-14874159 GCA_026413445.1 Dolichallabes microphthalmus
TTGTAAACTCACGGGGCGTTATCACGTGCAATCACACGTGCCTTCAGACATATTTTGCCGGGCGAGCGAATGCGCACTGCCCCCCTGGTCGCGCGCACTACTACTAAAGTAAATAATTCTCAAAAGCACCACAAATAATAAATAGGCCATGTTGAACAAGTATTTAAAAACATATTTAATACTAAAGAAGGATCTATTTATGAGGGTCAGATCTATCTAAACAAATAACTTCTGTCTTTATCTGTTCAGCAAAGAGAGAAAATAAACACCTTTAGCAGAAGGAAATGGGTGACTGTTATGAATGTGAATTTATGCTCTAAATATGGCCTAATTTGCATTTTTATCGAAGATCTGATATCGGCAGGCTGTGTGTTCGAGACCATAATACGTCAATGTAGATCTGTTTATTGGTCTAACGGGTACAGCTGCAGTGTTGTGTTTTGACTTGTACCTATAGGGTGAAAATTTAATTTTTTTAAAAGACAGAACTCGGATAAGGCAGATGCTTAATTACTCAGATGCTCTTGTTCAAATCTGCTGTACAAAGTTATACAAGCAGCAAATTTTCTTCAGTTTCTTGAAAGTGTTTTGCAAATGATGTAATTTTATTCAGAAGAGAACTCACTGGCCGATCACTATTTGAGATTTGTTATGCAACACTACAAGGCCTGTTTCCCAAGAGGTGGGACGGTCCTGGAAAGGTTTAGAGAACGTAAGGTTTTTGTGAAGCAGTATCCAAGACTGAATGTGAACTCCCCCCTCCGGCTCATGCAGTCAGCCTCATAACTTGGCTTTATTCTTCATTTGCACATGTGGACTCAATTACATGATGTATTAGGTAATTCTTTCATGAGGCTGATGTTTCCTTATTATTCACTTCGATGCAACTTTGTAGTCTTATTTGCCTGATTTCTATAGACATCCAGCACCCATGCATCAACCCAACTCATCTGTGATTATTATATAACTATAACAGCTAGCCAAAACGAACAGGGTGTCAACCTGTATCTGATACAATGTCTGTGATCTCACATACTGTAGTTGCATGCAGAATATCTCTTTGTTAAAGTGAATGAGTGGAAAAGATGTATTTAGGATTTTTAAAACATTCATGGCTGCTTGTTTGATACCTGTAGCCAGTAAAAAGCACTGAACTTTCAAAGCAAGGAGGAACATTTGTGTACTGTAGACAGTTCTCTTTTTGTGTCCTTTAATTTAATTAGTTCCTTATGAAGGATTGAAGCAGCTGTGGCTGGAGGAGAGGACTTCTACAGAAAATAAAGCTTTTAAATTAATGATGGAATCTTGTTTACATTAAACTACTTCTTGGCAGGTTTTACTTTATGCTTTAGTTGTGTTAGCAGCGAGTTTTCTCCTGTTATTTTGTGTTTATTCCCACTGAAGTACAATGCACATGATATATCCTGGCAGATCAGGTATCCGTCATTGAGATGAAACATTCTGGCGCTTCCCTCTTGATCATGGGTCATGTCAGTTCTTGGCATTTTAAAAAGTAAATATTAAAAATGCCATCAGGTGCCTGAGACCGGAGAATATTTCAAATCACCTTTCACTATTAGATACCATTTTCCTTCCTTGTGCTCTTTTTGGCAATACAGGCCAAACATGCATTCTGCCCACATACAGACAAGAGCTAAATACAGGTGAGCCAACCAGTTTTACAATAAAAAAGAAAAAAAAGACAGACTTTAAGCAGTGCTGATGATCTCACTGACACGGAATCGCTCCTTTCTGCCTGGAGCTCAGTGGACTTTTAACCTGATGCTGTGTGCTCATACATGTCCTCATACCGACCTATTTAACCACCTAACAAGCTCATGCAAGGTGCAACAGAGAGGCATGTAGTGCTGCCAAACATAAACATTAGTAGTAATGCTAATAAAAGGTCCAGTATAAAGTATTTAGCTTGCCTAAAAGATTTTTAAATGAAGTGCAGGAGTAGGGGTGGGAATCTTTTCTTGACTAAGATTCCATCGGCTATGATTTGATTTTGAAAATATTTTCAATTCATGTCAATCACTATTTTCAATACATGGATACTTTTTTCCATAAACAATACTAACAATTCGGGAGAATCCCACAATAACCAATATGATAAGCACTCACAATTACAAATGAATTTTTCATCCATCATTACTAATTAAGGGCTTCACTCCTTAATGATAAATGTTGCCATAGTTTAATACTCTTATTGTATTGATGTGATTTTGCCAAAATATTTAATCTTGGCACAACAGATCTTGCAAATTGTAAATTTCTTTTACTATCAGTCTCATAAAACCCATATGTCAGCTAGTTTTCTTTTTTTTCTTTTTGAAATGAATTGACTAAATTGACTGGTTACTTATTGATGCAAATGTTCCTTCTGACTTCCCTTCTCTGATGACATCACTCCCTCTCCTCCTTCTCTCTCTCTCTAGCATTTTCAGTGTTTGCAGGACTTTAAAAGCTGTTTAGCTCTACAGCTGTGAAGCTATGTGTTATTGAATTGTCCCTACATACACTTTTAAATAATGAATTTCTTAAATGTTTTGCATCAGTGCACATTCTTTCAAGAAAGCATCATGATGCGTTTTACCTACAATCTGCTCCGTCCAATTTCAAATTTCAACAAAGGATCACAATAAAACACAAAGCACACCATCCCCCCAAATGGTCCTAAAACAGCCTTAAAAAAGCCTTTAAAAGCCTTAACCCCTCTTTACCCCACTTGCACTCTAACCCCTATTCATGATGCAATTGCTGAAGTTACTTGCTGCAGCAAGGCCCATTGTCAATAGGCACTCCTCGTAATTAGGTAGCAAGAAAAGCTAGAATACAAGAAAAGCCGTGGGCCTTGTTGGAATCTTGCATGACATTTTGAGTCGGTGTATTAATCAGCTTCATCCAACAATTGAAACTATGCTATAGCTGTTCTCTCGGTATCAGTAATACAAATCTGAAAGAAAATTAGAAAAACCATCAACCATAACATGAGTGGCCATGCAATGTTTTAGCCTTTTAACTTTGCTACATGTTTATTGTGTGCTACAGTTTATGGAATCCATCCGAGTTTCTGGACAGATCCGGCTCCAAAGTCATCCCAATATGGATTCATATTAAACTGTCTCAGCTTAACATAGCTCTCGACATCCTGGTGGACAGGAAGCATGGGACCTACTTATTTGTGTATATTTAACTTTCAATCAATCAGGACTAAAGTACTAGAGGGATGTGCTCTCATCTCCTTTATTCACAATCAGTACATACTGTATCTAGCTACTTCTTTGTCTAAGATCAAAAGTTTGCCAGCAAACTCAACTCTTAATTCTTTTCAGCAACGTCTCTTCTACAAATGGTGGGCAACCTAGTTACATGATTTTCGGGGGGGGGTTTGCATTCATAAAAAGTTATTTATGAAGCATCTTAACTCTTTAAAGAGCTCCTATGAGCGGACCTGTTAGGAGTAGGGAGGAGGACTTTTAAGAGGTTTTGGAGTTTATTAAGCAGAAAAGAAAATGTCAGAAAGACGAGGATGAAATACCTGCTTCCAGGTTTGCTTCCTACATATCAACCTTGCCACTTAAATGAACATGCCAGCAAACAGTAAATAGGTATCTTTCTGCATTTACTTTCATATAGATTAAGTATAAAAATTACTGGCTTAGTAAATAAACTGAAAATAAAGCACAGCAAATAAATGTTTGATTTGGTGAAAATAGGTCCGAAAAACATTATATACAGTCTTATGCAAAAGTTTAGGCACCCCTTGTTTAACAGATTTATTTATTTTTTTGAAAAGATGTTACACAGTCTCTTTTGTAAATGGAAAAAATGCACAATATGTTCAGCAAACATTGATGCATAGTTACTTTTTATGTCATAAATTGAACAAAGATTGAACAAAAGACAGTGAGGGTGAAGACTTGCCACACTACCAGCTGGTTTTCTTGTGGTCTTATGCAAACAGCTGTTTAGTTCCATTAGTCATATTGTGTGTTTATGGAAATTCTCTTAAAAACTTCAAGTGTTTAAGTGATCTCCATTCATCCACTTTTTGCCAACTGCATTTCTTCCAAAAAGTTGACAGTTCAGCACTATCCTTACTGGTTTTGATAATGTGTTGAAGGATTCTTTACCCAGTTCCAGGGTTCTTTACTTCGACTCTCCTTAGTTATTTTCTTTGATTGATGCAGCTCAATCATTTTACTCTTCTGGAATAGTGACTATATATTATATTACATGGCAATATATTATAAACCCAGACTAACAGATGCAGCCCTTGGGAAAAACTGACATAGTGAGCAAGCAGCAAAGGACTGTCTGCTTACTGAATGCCTGCTTAGTCTGTCGGCCTGTAGCAGTAACACTGTGGCCCTGGTTAAAATATAACCTTATTAAAAGCTGTAACTGCCAAAGTTGGCAAACGATCACAATGAACTTGTGTAATATAATCTGACGTTTTAATAATGCAAAGGATTCAAACTATAGAGGACACAAGTGCTCTGTGTGTGAGCAGCAGCTGATGGGAAATGAAAATGAGAAATTGGGATGTGCCATGAATTCAGTGTGGCTTCTGAGGTAAAGAGGGATTAATGTGAAAACCAGGGGTAGCTGTGTGGTGCATTTTATACTTAATACTTTTAATGGTGTTGCATTGGTTGTTGTATCACGCCCTTCCTTCTTATGCCCACATCCTGATGCGTATCTCTTGAGTTTTGCAGTGGTGCTGCTCATGATGATATATTATTACATCTGGGTGTTCTTTCTCAGGTTTTCTTAGTGACTTCCTGTGGAACGTCAGAAAAACCCAAATAAAGACATCCACATTCCTAAAAAGGTAAATTAGATATTCAAATACTGGAGCGCATCACTAATCTTTCTATGTGTGGTAAATTAAAAAAAAATTCAAATTCTGAGTCACTACAGTGGTTTTCTGCTCCGTGAAGTGGCATTTCAAATTGACTTGCTTACTGAGGTGTTTAAAGAGAGGCACAACAAGAGAGTGCATTGAAAGTAGTACATAAAATAAAATTTCACTTATCCTTAAAAAATGTGAACTGGATTGAAAAGATTTGTTTAAGTCGGCTGTGATCCAGATAGAAGGAGATGGGATTTAAATCAAGACGGTGTTTAAAAAGAATGTGAGCTAATGGAAATTGCAAGCGGAGACTAACGTTTACTACATGTAGCTGAGCAAGATTTTCAGGATCTGTGTACGTGCGTGAGGTTCAGGCCTAATCTGCTTTTTCTCTCTTTGGCCTGGGCATGGCAGACACTGCAAGCTAATTCATGCCCAGGTTTCGCATTTCGCCCTTTTCTCACTCCTGGCAGGTGGTTCTCACAGGCTCTCATTATCTAACCAAATCCCGAGCATTCACATCTGTCCCAGACGTCCTCTCTCTTTGGAGTTCTCATAATCTTTTGTCTATATAAGAAATATATTCCATTGTATAGATCTTTTGAAATAACCAACATGTTTAACACTTGTAGTTTTGTGAATAAAACACTTGCATATGCTTGTGTATGCATTGCTGTTTTTCTGTTTAAAGTACAGGACAAATTTCCTGCTTAGAGTTTAGGAAACAGCTGTCCCCTCAGAGCAGGATGGCCATGCGTTGGGGGGAATTAGGGGAGTATCCAGAATCTAGGAAACACATGACCTTTTGCTGGCCTTCATTGCACAACATGGATCATGTAAACACGATATGACCACAGTGTAGATCGGATTATGGGTCTGAGGAAGAGAAACATTTAATAGGAAAATGTCTGACATAAACAACAAACAGACTTGCACAACCTACATTCTTGTTTTACATGTGAGAATTGACCAACATATCAGGTCTTGGGTAGGAGACCTTCGAGGAATGGAGCACCTCTTCAGGGGTATGTTTACACCTCGTGGTTATGGTGGAAAATTGTTGCTATATGATATCACATGTAGTCCTTGTTATTTGGTATACTGTGCTGCTCTGCGCTTGTGGATGTAAGAGCAAACATGTTCAGAGCTGACGTCAAAGAATTAGTGCCAGCTTTGGGACAAAAGAAGAATCGCCTCCAGGGAGAAGGTAGACAGATGACATGGCTGCCAGGAGATAGCAACACCATGTTTTTTTTTTTTTTTAATAGTAAATAAATAAATCAAGTGGTGTGAAAAATATCTACTATTGATTTAAATGTCTTGTAAGAATACTACAGGACTTGCTAGTATCTGTAGTGGTGTATTATAATGTTTGGTGTGGTAGTTTTGGCTGTAACCTACCCCACCTAACCTACCCGACACTTCACAACATTCTGGTGTAAACAATATGCTTTCTAATTTGTGGACATTCAGATGCATCTCCCGTGTGTGCGTGTCTGTGCCAAAAAGTGAGCAAAAACATTCGCTCTGTATTAGTCTGGGCTTAAACAAACCAATTAGATGTTTCCCCTGTTGTGACTTCATATAAGAAGACACCCTCCCCAGGTTTGTTGCTCGGCTCTGATGTTCTCTGGCAATGCGTGGCTCTGCAGTACCCCATTTAAATGAGCACTGGAATTATTATATATTGTAATATAGGGAGATTGTAATGTAAAAATGCATCGTCTAAGGTGTACTTCAGTTGTAAGACACATTGTGGGACCTCTGAGATGATAATGTTAACTCCAAACCACTCAGCATTTGTCTGATGTCTCTTTATTGCCAATTAATAGTCCAGTACAAATTTCAAAACTGTTAGTAAAACTTTAGCTAACCTAATGTTTTCATGTTTCAGATTTGGACCAGTGTTATATTATATAAGCATTTCCTTGGAGGCTCTTGAATTTCAGGTGACCTAACGTGACTTACTTAGACATGAGAATGTCATTCAGCCCTGGCTGATTGTTGACTACACTTCTCAACCCATCTGGGAAAAGAATTAATTAAAATATCTGCTTTTTATTAAGCAGGAGATCATCTTGGGCCTTCCCCTTGGATATTATTAGTCACAGCTACTGTTACAGACTTTATGGCAGAGAGAGAAATGAGGATTAAGTGTGAAATGAGGATGGCAGCAATTATCAAAGTCTGTCTTCAGTACAAAATGCTTAGCGGTGTGGAATTGTGCTTTGTAATTAAAGACGAGCTGAGCAGGAACAAACAATTCAGTGCAGGTTTTCGGTTACATAAACCAGTGGTCATGTTGTAAAGGGGTTTATTTTAGCCTAACCATGGTTTTCTTAAACTGTAAACTATGAACTTCTGTACAGTTGTCCTGCTAAATTTCGTCTTAAGATAGAAGTTGTGTGAAGTGTTTTTGGATAAATTACACTTGGATATATACATTTCTTTTTTTTTAGCAGTGGCTCAGTGTTTGAGGCCCTTAACCCTCTGTAATTCCAGTGCAAAGTGGTTGACCTTGCACTCTTTCTCAGCTTTCTAACAAGGCATATGCAGACAAATTACTTTATTTTACAGTTATTGGTGAAAATAAAGGCTACCTTTTTCTTGAAAGATCACACGTTATTTTTTTAAAAACAAATACAAACCATATTCCTTCTAAAAGCAGATCTTGAAAAACCTATACCAGGAAACTTGGGGGACAAGGCAGGGCATAAACTGTATAGGATGCCAGTCCATTGCAGGGTGCACACACACTATGGGAAATTTGGGAACACCAACTATCCTAATCTGCTGTGTGACTGAGAGGAAACTAGTGAACTCGGAAGAAACCCACCAAGCATAGGATACACATGCAAACTCCATACACACGGACCCAAAGTGGGAATCGAACCGAGATCCTGGAGTTGCAAGGCGACAGTGCTAACCATTAAGCCAAGGCAGCTTTGCAGTGTAAAAACAACTGATTGTACTGTATTTAACATTTTGTGAGCAGTAATTTACACAGTGATGATCCCGATGTGGAGTTGGTTGCTATAAACCTATTTATAACTTTACTCGACTGTCCATAGATAGCAGGCGGTATGGTGTGTGTGTGTGTGAGAGCGAGCGCGCTTGCAGTTTGAGATTAGACAGCACTTGGTATGTTTAGCGAGCGGCTCGGTCGTTGCATAGCAGCCTGTAATGCCGCGCGCGCGGGTGTGAGATACCTTAGAAGGGGCCCCGCCCAGTCCCGAGCACATGTCAGAAATCTCCTCCTCCTGAGAGCTGAAGTTTCTGAGCTTCACATTCGGCTCCGTCTCACACAGAGTTTTTACTCACCGCCTCCGGAAATACGCTTAGGTTTTAAACCACTTTATTGTTTGGGAAATAATTCCCTTCCTTTACGGTTTTACCTCCGCGAAATAATGAACGTGTTTTAGTTCGGCTTAATTTTAAACACGCGTTTATTAGCTCTAGTTTAGTTTTGTCTCTTAGAAGTTTTTAATCCTCCTCGAGATGATATATTAGTTTTTCCCCTTCGCCGTTTATCGACTTCGCATTTTGTGAAGTGCTTTACGGTGGAACAGCGAGGCCGTGAGGATATCCTGTCAGTGTATATGCATGTGTGTGAGCGAGTGTGTGCCCGCGGCCATGACCCCGAAAGGAAGCCGTCCTGTGCCGGAGAGCCCTGCGGCGGTGTGCACGCGCTGTGGCTCTAAGCTCATGCCGTACTTCAGGGACAACGCGGTGGCGTCGCACAACCTGATCGACCAGCTGTAAGTTCAGTCACTCACATCTCGAGTTCAGCGGCACATTTTACACGCGGGTGTGTTCGCGCTGCTCGGCGCGACTGAGAGTTTAGTCACGAAAATGATTGAGTAACGGGGTTTCTTATGTGGTTGTGAAATATGGACATGACTGGAAAGGTGATTCACCTGCACCTGCTAAAAATATGCTGTCTCATCGTTATCAAAAGATGCTACCATCGCGTGAATTAATAGATTCGCCCAACCCTGTCGAAAATGCTACATGCTAAAAGGGGTAAATGTACTTTATCAGAATATGCTACACAAAATTCTCCTAAATGTATAAAAACATGCTACACATACTGTTGGACAAATATCCCTACCAAGTAATGCTCAGTACATCAACAAAATAAACGAAACAGTTCATAAACATGTCGATCTTTACATGGAAAGAACTGTTAAGTAGGAAAACATGATGGGTAGCATGGATTTGTCAGAGCTCCGGTTTGGGGAAAATCCCAGGAGTGTGTATTTTGTCAGGACAGTTTTTCATTTAGTCTGGATATCCTTTAATGCTGTTTAGTTCCCTGTCCTCATTCTTTCTCAGATTTCATCACCTTTATTTTAACACCGCAAATGTCAGTGTGTCGTCATGAACAAGGGTACAGATCTGCAATATAATTATTTCTTCACAGCTTGGAAGGAAGTTGGCAAGGACTCAGTCATGAGAAACTCCTCATGCGATCACATTCTAACCCTCACTCACTGTGCTAAAACCTCGAGAGCCTAAATCACTGAGGTGTTGGTTTATTAAATATACACTCGTTTATCATTTTCACATGGGGTCTTCATATGTTTTTTTTTTTTTTTTTAGACAGATGTCAACTCCAGTCATCATCCTAATATTTTCATGTATGCTTTTGGTGCTGTCGATGAGACTCTGTGCCTTGTACTTACATGCCACCTGTTTACAAAAAAAAAATTGTTATATGGAAAAAAAATCTTCAGGAAACCAATTCTTATTAGTGATCTGATGATCGTTTTAGCTCATTGCTTACATTAGATAATGGATGGCTACAAGGAAGTCTGGAAAGCTGAAAAAGACTGAACAATAATCTGACTCAGTAAACATGCTTATTATGTTTTGTTCCGGGTATGATGTCATCGATGGTGGTTATGTTTTTACTGGTAGCCTGGTTGATGATCCTCCATTGATGTCATTAAAATGCACTTTACTTCATCCACATCAAAAACAAGCATTTCATTTTCACAGACCTTCAGATGCACCGAATGCCTCAACGGTTCATAAATGGGTTAGTTTACTGCTGTCAATCGTTTTTTGAACAAATTCGTGTATAATTATGTGAAGCGTTTAGAGGTTTTTGGTTGTATTTCTTATAAAGATGTGAAGAACAAAGACGATGTTAATATGTTGTTAAGGTGCTCATTGGTATCTGTTATTTAACTACACAGACACAAAGTTGCACGTGTGTGCTATAGTCTACACCAAGTGTAAGTAGGACCTTTGATCCTTAGGGAACACCGGCTTAGAGACTAATTTGCTTTATGTCGGCTGTCAAACAATCCAAACAAGCTCAGTAGCACATATCGATGATATAAAACCACAGTACACCCTGTTTTTGTATGTGGTTTTGATTTGTTGCCGTGTATCTGTACTTGCAGATCATAAAATGTTGTAGGTGTGTGTTTGTGTGTGCCAGTAAGAGGTTAATGTGTAACTGGTAATTGCAGTACTTTTCCTAACTGGGAAGTTCTGTGTGGAAACTTGAATTCAGAAACATGTTGGCCTGACCTTCCTGTTTCTTTGACTCATGTACACAGACATCAATATGAGTGTGGTAAGCATGAGGGTGTGTGCTGTGTTGGCAGACATAATGGGAAGTTTGAACTGCATGATGTGCCACATACCTAGTTAAAATTTCTTTTCACGTAACAGTTGCATATTAAAGCTGTTTACAAAGCTGGAACTGGACTGCACAGTTTGAGACAGTTTAACAAGTTTAAGTGTTCTCTACTTATTACATTCAGCAATGGGAGCGAGTGTGGGGTGCTTTTTTATTTTTTTTGGTCTGGTTGCCGAGAAATGTCCTGAAATTCCCTTTTTAAGAAGCTTGCCTTTTTGTCTGACCTCCTTTGTCTTCGCCTTCTGTGTTGCCATTACTCATGGATGTGCTCTTCCTGCTTCTCTGAAAGGATGAAATGCCTTTATTTGGGTGATTAGTTGACCTCAGAACTGCTGCTGTAATAATAAAAGCATCCACTTTTCCCCTGGACTTTTCACATTATGCTCCTACTACATATCTTTTCAACACAAGTACTTTTTGACGTTAAAGTATTGTATGTTGAGTAATGATTTATAATCCCATTGTCCAACGTCACCCAGAAAAAGAAGAATGGTTTAAAATTTCTCAAAGTTTAAATTCCCTCACATTTGTTGTCAGCACAGTAAGGCTTATACCTGAGCTTTCAAGTTACGTTAAGCTTTTTTATTTATATATATGATGTTCATGATCTTTAAGACCACTAAAATCTTTATAAAGCTTTATAATGATCAACACCAAATTCCTCAAATATATGTATTTTTTACGGAAATAGAAATTTGCAGCACTGTGAGACTTTTTGGGACTGTTAGTGCTGCTAGTGTTCATTAAATTAATGATTTCATAACCAACAGAATTCTATATGTCCAGCGGTGAACCAAAGAATACAAAAGGCCCTTGTGAAATTACACTGATTTATAATGATTGATATCATCTTTGATCTTCAGGAACTTTTTTTAACTGTAAACTATTTTTTGTGCATGCTGCACACGTTTAAACTACTATATGCATAAATCACAGCTAATCCATATTTTAGAAGGTGATAGAATGTAGCTAGCGTCTTTTTCTCACACTGTCTTTCTTTCTCTTAAGGCCATTGGTTAGGTTGAGACTCAGTCCTATATTTATCTCCTCTCTAGTGGGAGTGTGACTAATAAGGGCAGGGACTAGTGGAGGTCAGGCATCTTTCCGCCTGTGTGCTTTGGCCCCTTACATAGTGGTGGCTGTGTCCGTGCCCTAACAAGTACTACTCCGTGTGAGATGCCAGATGAAAGTCCTCCCCCACTGTACCTTACTTTTGCACTCATCCCCATAAGCCTCATGGGGTGAGTGCAGGCTGGCTGGCTGGCTCTATTTCCTCTGTCTGACCCATCAGCCTTCCTCTTTTCCTTTTTTTTCTCATTTGGAGTACATGTGCGTGTATGCGTGGGTGTATGTCCTTACAAGTCTACCGCTGTTAAAATGTCAGTGTCTGGAATTGCTGTGTACCCCCGATGCCCTCTCTGTGCAGAGATCGACCCTGTAAACGTAGCCATTCATCAGGGCACATTCTTCACTCTTGAATGGAAAATTTTTCTGTACTAAATACAGGCTGTGTACAGAGCATTCTATTAGTAGCTGACCCCTTTCTTGTTATTAGGTTGCTTGCATGACATTTTAATGAATTTGACGTATTTTTGCTTTTAATTACGAGTTGCAGCATTGCAGAATTTACCCTAACACTCGTGTGAATGTTCGGTTTGGCCCAGGTTGTTCTACAGTTTCGGAATATACTGTACATGTCTAACAATAGCCCGAGATCCAATGCTGAGCCATTTCAACTATATTTAGCCGTGCAAATCACTACTCACTACGTAGACCCTGATCCTGCACTGCAGGTTCGGATTGTTTTATCTAATAAAATGTGTTCTTAAACATATTACGTGCATAATTTGTCGGTCTCTGACAGCGTGTGTTTTGTAAGAGCACTGAGCATGTCAGCAAGTCAGGCGTTATTGAAGATAATAAAGCGGGAAGTGAGACAATGTTAGTAAGAAATTAGTAAAAAAAAAAAAAAAAAAGAGAGAGAGACAGAGGGAGGAAACAGCTGGGTCAGGGATGCATTGAGTTACAGGAAATAAGCTCAGTGTGTTGTTTTTTTCTTTCTTCTTGCCGGTGGAATCTTTTTGCCGCGGGCTCCTGAGAGGGCCATTCTTTTTCCTCTCACAGTAATCACAATCCTTTTGAAGTAGTCCAAGTGCTTTTACTCATCGGCAAGGAGTTTGTGCAGGGTCAGCAGTCCACTGGTGAGAGAATCTCAGACAGTGCTAGTGTTTCCAACCAGAGACTGCCGTATTGAAGGCGGAGCTGAAGCCAAGACAAGTTCCTTAATGGTGGCTGTTGTAGGCCTATTTATGTTCCCCTGCTCTGTTATTGAGGTCTGCATAGGTACAAGGTTTGCACTGTGAGTGGCTGTTAACTATGCTTTCTATCCTTCTCAGTGTCTGCCTGCATGTCTGTCACATGCCTGGTGACAGACAAACCAATATATGGTTTTATAATCTCGGTTTCTAGTTTTTGTAAAGCAGGCTTAAAGTCATTAAATGCACCCTATTATTGAGCAGATTGTTCTTTTGGTGAGTGGTAAAGCTGTACAACACAATCCTACTCAGATGTAGTGAAATCAAACCTGTTTACTGTAGAAAGAGTGCATTCTGGCTACGTGTATGGCAGTAAAAGTTGTGGCTCAGCTATCTAATTCCAACTTTTTTTTTTTCTGTTTGTGTCTTTCAGTATCAGTGAGAATTTCCTAACAGTCAAAGGAGCTGCCCTCTTCTTACCCCGTGGAAATGGCTCCTTACCCACTTCAGTGCCCCGCATCACACAGCGGCGCAACAAACACACTGGTATAGTGTTTAAAAACCCTGCCATCAGTATCTTGTGATTTTAAACTGCGTGTAATGCCTTGGTTTGGTGTTACAATTGATCACACATCATTTTAGTCATTTCATTTAGTGTTTGCTAATTCCTCTCAAAGATGGATTTTAAATGTTTAAGATGTATCCTACTACAATGATCAAGGATAAACACTCAGCTTATGTTTAATACTCTGTAATGAATTCTAATATAGCATCCATTGTTTTGTTTTTTTTGTTTTGGTTTGGGTTTTTTTGCTGTAGTGGAATTAACCAGATGTTTTGTTTTATTTCGCCAGGTGATCTCCAGCAACACCTGCAAACCATGTTTACGCTGCTGCGGCCAGAGGACACCATCCGGCTGGTATAACCCTCTCATTTCTGAATTTCTCAAAGAAAGAGGATTCCCTGAGCGTTTGCATAAAATGTGATTTGCTAAAAGCATGACCTCTCGATCACGCTGCGTTTCAGGCGGTGCGGTTGGAGAGTGCTTACCCTCATTGTACACGCTACATGGTAGTGGTGTCCACCAATGGAAGGCAGGACACAGAGGAGAGTGTGGTCCTTGGCATGGACTTCACCAACACAGACTGGTTTGTCTTTTTTTTTATTATTATTTATTTTTTTTTCTCCCCCACCCATTTCCCTGTACACCATTATTTTCTCCTGTGTCTTCTGGGCTGCGCTGTAAGCTTGTGTTTTGTTATGTGTTTTGTAGCAGTCAGTGCACAGTCGGACTGGTCCTACCCCTGTGGAGTGACACTCTGATTCACTTGGATGGAGATGGGTAAAAGAGGACACACCCAGCATTTCCTTTGTATACTTGATAGTTTCAGATCCTCATACTAACCTTTGTGTTTCTCGACAGAGGCTTCAGTGTGTCCACTGCCAACAGAGTTCACATCTTCAAACCGGTGTCTGTCCAGGCCATGTGGTGAGCGCAGACATGACCCCTCTCATTTTTTTTGGTTGCTTTTGTTTTACACTGTTTGTAGGTCTGCTTGCCTGGTTCTGTTTTTCT
>JAOTQY010000050.1:14880076-14896470 GCA_026413445.1 Dolichallabes microphthalmus
TTTTTAACACCGTATAAACGCGCAACCGGACAAACGCACGTCACCAAAGCCTGTGTGAACTCTCTCACTGACTCCTACGTGTAGAAAACCCTCCGCGCCTCATCCGCGCTCACCGGACGCTACAAACGCCAGAAAAACACTCTATTTTAACGTCCGTGTGGACAAGGCCTTAAAGATAATTTGTAAAAAAATTAATTAATTAATTAATTAAAAAAACTAACTAAAATTGATGATAAACATTCATGGAGACCTTCTCCAAAATGTGGCAACTTGCTGAAATCAGGTTCCCTTTTTTATTTATTTTATTTTTTTTCTTCCACATAGTGTTTATCATGTTGGGTAAAAATCTGAAATATGGCGCGAAGGCTATCTCAGTATCTGATATTAGAAGCTTTTTTATACTCTTTAATCTCTTTTAAATTTCGAACAAATTAGGCTGTATACATTTTAATATAATAAGAAGTGCTATAGTGCCATTATCTTTCTCTCTCCCTCCTTTTCCTTCCTCTCAGGGTCCCTCTCATTCAGAAAGCTCCTCTGAAGCTGAAGCCTGTGTCCCAGCAGAGCCTGAGCTCGTTCTCATTGACAACAGTGCATCAGTGCAACACATTTCGTCTGAACTGGAGTCTGTTACTTCCCCTCAGTCTCCGACTCTCAGCTCTGAGCCAACAGCACTCAAGGAAGAGCAGGTGGAGAAAGAGGTGGAACAGAAAGCGGAGACACCACCACTCTCCCCCACCAACTCTTCTCTTCTAAGTGAGCAGCCAGAGCGGGAGAGCATCCGCTCTCACTCTTCTCCTCACTCAGCCAGCACAGATGTTTCAGAGTCACAGCAGCTCTGCACTCTAACAGGAGCAGCTGATCCAATTAAAAGAAAAGCAGAAGAGCATGGAGAAGAGGAGGTACGGCCACTGGACGATGACGACTCTGGCATAATCCCAGACCCATCTATCTGCACGACCACTGTGTGCCCAAGTCTAGATCCCAGCTCCTCCTCGTCTTCCCTGCTGTGGCTAGAAAGTGATGCTGAGGATGTGACGACAAGGTTACATGACTTGCACAAGATCCAGGAGACACTGCGGGAGCTGCAGGCCTTCCTGTACGAGGCCAGAGGGATGGAGGCCTGCTTCAACTACAGCCCTGAGCTTGAGAACACGCACGGTGCCACAGAACCGCAGCCTCGGACCCCGGCCGTTTGGCAGAAAGCCATGGAGCTGGAGGCACGGATCAGGCAGGCTGGTCTCACTCCACCTTCTCTGATGAAGCGCTCAGCCTCATTGGCCAAACTCGACCAGCTTGAGCTCTCCACACATGACCTGAACGACTGGGACTTTCGATCTGAGCTTCCTTCATCTCCTTCCTCCGCTTCCTCTCTGTATTCACATTTGCTTTCCATTAATCATGATGAAGTCCATAAGAAGCAGCGTGTTCTACCTCAGCCCCTCTCAGAGGCCAACACACCTGAAAGCTCCAACAAATCACTTTCTCCACCACAGCACAAACAAGTTGGTAGCTCTGGACAGCCCACACAAACCTCAGCCCCGCCCACTGTCTCTGTATGCACGCGGCAGCAGCCGCACTCAAAGCTACACCCCATACGCCGGCCACGTAAATCAGTGGACAAGAAAAAGACAGTTACTGTGTTGTACAATACCATGTAACCCATACCGAACGATCATGGCAGGGATTATATTTGTGTGCCATGGAGGCGTGTTCTTTTTTTTTATTATTACCCTTCGGATTCGTGAGATCCATCTGTAAGTTAAACCTGAGCATATGCTACTGTATTTGCTATGTAATATGCGTGTATGCAAATTTGTGCCCCTTGTAAATATTACTGCAAATAAAGGGGCTTGTTTCTCAAAACATGCACTTTACTAGCTTGTTTTTATTTGTAATATAATATAATTATAATTTTTCTGTTTTTTAGTTTGTGTTTTTATTCCAGTAATATTTTTTTTGCACTGATATGAGAAGTAGCCCATCTGTGAGTGTGTGTGTGTATGTAGCTTTGTGTGTGCTGAAAAATGGAGACAATTGATATGTATGATTTTTTTTTTTTAATTATTATTCTGTGGGTATAAAATAAATAAAATACACACTTTTTAAAGCTACGTGTTGGCTATTTTCTCCACACTAAAATTTCAATGATTGTGTTAAGCACTTGGGGTATTGAGATGTAATGCCTGTTTTCTTGTAGTGTGTGGAGACCAGTGCCACCATGTGGACAGAAGTGCAACAATAAATGATGTAATACTCTTAACCACTCAGTTCCTGCTAAAGTTAAGCGCCACTTTACTGTTTGCCTGTAGTGCTCTGTATGTTTAAGCACAGAGCTAAATACTACAGGATTTTACTCCAGGGTGGATTTATAATGGTGGAATAGGATTAAAAATTTTATTTATTGCAGTTTGTTTTGCTGAGAAATACAGTATTGTAGGATAAATACATGATTAATTATGTTCCCACTGGGGCTATTACTAACTGTTGGTCTGGTTTTACGTAGGCATTAGGTGTGCAAACCTGAATCTAAGCAATTATGACAAATTATAATGGTTTTTGCATTGCAAACTGGAAGCGTAGCTAATCCTCTTTTCACTTAGCCATTTTCTGTAACTCTTATCCTGTCGCTGTAGGCCTATCCCAGGGGACTTCGGGTGCCAGTCCATTGCATGTACTCGCACACCTACAGACAATTTGTAAATGATAATTAGCCGATCCTGCATGTCTTTGGACTTTAAGAGGAACCCGGAGGAAACCCACTACACCCAGAGCAAACATGCAGACTACGCACACAGACCGTGAAGGTGCAAGGCCACAGTACCGCCTCATACAGTAGCTAATCCTGTGGTTTGTATTCACTCCCTGATTTGCAGCATAAACATCATATCTCCTGTAATCAAGTATGAGCTGCTCTTAATGCTTAGTCATTACAGTTTTTAATGTAGTTAGTTAAATTGTACAGACCAGTGACTCCAGTATATCCTGCATTCAATAAGGTTGTCAGGGTCCGAGTGAATCTGGAGGCTGTTCCAGGAACACAGAGATGGAATTACAACCCCGATAGGACTCCAGTTCGTCCCAGAGGACACAAATTCACCATTTACTCTGTTGGTATGTTGTGTTTCATAAAAATAATTATATTGTGTTATTCTCCTAGTTTGTGTTGTGTTGCAGCCTGGAGTTAAATGCCTTTGATGTTTTTTTGTTTTTTTTCCTCCTCTGGAGCTGAACCAACACTATATCTAACTCGTAACAGCTTTATTGCCTGGTTTGATTGACTTAACTGCAGCGGTTACGTAAGACGTAAAAATGCTTCAGGCGCTGAATACATTTGTGGTTTTATTTTAGGAATATATCTGTTAGACACCGAGGTAAACCAGCACAGCTCTATTGTGTTGGTCAGCAACCTTTGCCAATTCAATTAACTCAAAGTAAGAGATCACATTAATTCAAGCAGCATGTAAAATAGCTTGTTACAAGCTGTGCGAATAAAAATGGAAATTTCACTCGATATGTTAAATACGTATAAATGTTTTCTGTTTTATATTGGGTACAGTATGTCTAATAAAAATAGGTTTTAACCTGTCAGTTTTAAAGGAGTAATGTTATTCTGCCTCTGATGGTCTGGAAAGCTTGTGGTTATACACTATGTTTAGAATCTGGTGCACTGGCAACCTGAAGCTCACACCTCTGTGCTGTTGAAGGATTTATTTCACAGCTTCAGCTCTTTCTTTCTTTCCTCTCTCAGCTGACTCACTGGTCGACTGAAGCTCACTGTAGAGGTTGAGATAGTTGGAGCGACTCCGCTTTCCCGAACGTCCCAAAATAGCTGAAGAAAAAAGAGCATTTTAGTGCTTCTGAGCGTCGAGCATCTCGCAGGTCTGGATTGAAAGCCTCATCCTGAGACACTCTTGAATACACTGAGAGCAAAGTACTTAGTGTTTATTACTCTGAAACAGCACATTTTAAGCTATAATGGTCGACCATTTATTCTACAGACATTTTGGACTGCGTGGATATATTTGTTTCATTATACTGTAGGCACTCCCTTCTGGTGAAGTGAAGAGGCCTAATAAAGTTTATACTGTTATTGACCTTCTATTGTTTGAGAGCAATGCATGTGGTATAAAAAGTGGACAGAGAAAGTAAGCTAATTGTAAGTGGTAAATTTAAAGTGCGACAATTAGCTAGAACTAGCGTTTGGTAGCAGAAGTAATAAAAGTATGTTAGACAAGCCAGGTACATGCATAATATGATGTTGACCCAAGGTTTCCAGCTAGAACAGCTTGAACTCTTTGGGGAAGGCTTTCCACAAGGAGTGTGTGGAGTGTGTTTATGGGAATTTTTGACCATTCTTCCAGAAGCACATTTGTGAGGTCAGATACTGTTGTTGAATGAGAAGTCCTGACTCTCAGTCTCAGCTCTAATTCATCCCAAATGTGTTCTATCGGGTTGAGGTCAGGATTCTGTGCAGGCCAGGCAAGTTCTTCCACACCAAACTTGCTCATCCTTGTCTTTATGGACCTTGCTTTGTGCTCTGGTGTGCAGTCATGTTGGAAAGAACTCGTAATGCTTCAGCATACCAAGACATGTTGGACAATTTCATGTTCCTAACTTTATTTGGCGATGGCCCCCTTCCTGTTCCATGACTGCACCAACATCATATAAACCCTATGGATTAAGAATTGGATGTTACTCAAGTTCATATGTATGTGAAGTCAGATGAGCGAATACTTTTGACAATATTACTGTATCTATTACCTTGGATATTTGAATTGTTTACATGGTGGTTGTGTTTGACTATGGGAATGCCGTATCCAACCTAGTTGATTGTGGTGTACCATGTGACTGTTCAAAACCTACCTGTTTAGTAGTTAAGTCTTGTCCGATTTTTCGCGACCCCAAGGACCACAGCACCCCAGGCCTTCTTAGATGCTGTCCATGGGGTTACCTTGGCAATGACAATGGAGTTGGTTACCATTTCCTTCTCCAGGGGAAATTTGGAAATGCCTATTAGCCTAATCTGCATGTCTTTGGACTGTGGGAGGAAACCGAAGAACCTGGAGGAAACCCACCAAGCACAAGGAGAACATGAAGACTCCATGCACACATACTCAAGGGGGCAATCAAACCCACAACCTGGAGGTGCAAGGTGACAATGCTAACCACTAAGCTGCCGTGCCGCCATAACTTACTTTAGCCATGGCTGATTTGACTAAAACTTCACAACATTGACTATATTTCTCCGTAGTCTTATAAATATCTTTAGTCAGTTACCCCATATCATGGTGCAATGGCGTGACAGGTTTAGTAATCCATGGACATGTAGAATAAACCGGTCTGAAATATGTTTATTTGATCAAGTATCACCTGACCATGGCTTATGAAATATCTTGATATGTGGGCCTTGATCTGATGATAAACTTTTAGCTTTTGCCAATAATTCAATTCATGTTTTACAAGCATGTGTGCAATTTAATTATTCAAAATTTGGAAATCTGTCAGTAAATAACTATATTTTTTTAAACATGTGATGTACAGTGTGATCCAAACTGTTGGAACTAAGTTGGAAGCACACAATTGTCTAGAATGTCTTTCTAAATTTTCCCCCAGTATGGGAAACCTAATCAAGCTAGACTAGACCTGTTCCAGCATGGCAGTGTCCATCCAGACAAAAAAAAAAAAAAAAAAAGCTCCAGGAATACATGGTTCTTCCTTGGATTGGAAGAACTCGAGTAGCCATCACAGAACCCTGACCTCAAGGTCAAGCTACAAAGCATAGAGATTAGACTTCAGAGCAATGGAAAAGGGTCATGTGGTCCAATAAGTTCAGAATGGCCTTATTCCAGAGAGAAGGGTGTGTCAATATACAGTAGAAACGATGTACCCATCATGTATAGTGACCACTGTACAAGCCTCTGGAGGCAGTGTTATGATCTGAAGTTGTTTCAGTTAGTCAAGTCTAGCCTCAATAAGGTTATGTGGCAAAAAATGAAGTCAGTTGATGACCTGAATGACCAGGGTATCACATCAATTGCTTAATTTCGATGACGGCACAAGTATATTCCAGGACTCAAACTGTGAAAGAGTAGCATGAAAAAATATTTTCACACATGAATCTGCCACCACATTGCGCACCATAATCAAAGCTAAAGGCAAATGAATGGAATCTTAGTGTGTGACGTTTTTGACAAGGCAGTGTGTGACAATTTCTACCATAAGATGCTCTTTCATTTTTATCAAAAGTCATTCTAATCCTCTACTTCTAATCCAAATAAGATTCTCTACTCAGTGAGATGTTTCTTCTTTTATTCAATCTTTTTTTGAGGTTACAAATTTGAGCAGCGTTGTTGTGAGTTCTATCACATAATACAGACACCATAGTGACTCTCCACATTCATATCAGGTGCAAAAACAAACAACCAAACAAAAAAACAGTGGAATATGTTGGTTTACTAATAATGATAACCACATCAAGCATTTCTGTATAACTGGATCCTTATAATCACTTCTCTCTTAATATGCTTAATTGCCTTTATAACTCTACAGATAAATATACACATGTTCCCTCTAGTGTTCTATACTACTGGACAGCCCTTTAGTCATTTCTTTACTGGCTGTAGTCACCAAACCCAACTGCTTTGTGTTAAATTGTGCTTAAAAGGAATCTTGTGTCAGTATTATTTGCAATTAGTATACAATTGTTGCCAGTCACTTAGACCCAGATTGTCAAAACAGAAGGAGAAAGACTCTGATTAGAGATTCTCCATTAAAGATACAGTATGTGTTGTCCAGTATAAGACTGCATCTGGATCAGAGGATCTAGCCCTTGCTCTCTTCTCCCTGCATTGGTGCAACTGACAGGACCTTACTGCAAACAGATGGTATAGTGATTGGATGAATCAGGAGCTCCAGTGCCATGTTAGGGCAAAGGATTCTGGAGGCTTCTGAATGCCTGGGTCGGGACACACTGCGTGGAGGCCAGACAAGAAACTGAAAAGGGTGGCGAGCTTAGCTGTTGAATCCAACAGAAAACAACATACTATAGATTTTTACATGGAAATGACATTACAGTAGCACCATATTGAGTATAAAACATACATTATAACATATGTTTTCTGATCTGTTTAAAATCGTATTTATGACACAAAATATAAATATTGCAATGAGGATCTAATTTATTATTGAGTACGCTTCTGATTAACCTAATTACCGACCTGAAAAAGATCAGAAACCTCTTACTAATTTCATACAATATTATTCACACTTCTTAGTGACCACACAATTGCATTTCCACATCTTTCAATTAAAAACATTTGCTTAATCATTGAAATAAATGAAATGAAGCTGTGCAGACATGAGGTGCAAAAATGAAGACAGGATCATGCTGTTTCCACCGTGCATTTTGAGTAGTAGTCAACAGACTAACTCAGCCTCTACAGTATGTGAGGCAGACATTCACTACATGTACACAATTCATTAACAGGCACCTCTTCTTATAGGAGTGCAGTTGAATTTTGTGCAAATGAAAACCAAACCTAATTTATTTAATTCAATGAAAATAATTACGCAACAGATTACCGTAAACCTCTCTCCCTGGGCACTCTCTGAGAGGACTTGAGTCTTAGTGTGAGTAGCACTTTAGGAACACTGGATTCCTAAATGGCTAAATAAATGACTTTATGGGAGATGCTTAGATCCCTGACAGAGCTGTGAGCTTTGTTGAATTGCCTGAAAAGAAACAAGAGTACAGGTCTACTGAATAATATACACTTGTCTGATGTCTGTCAGTTGACTGCCCATGAGCTGAGTAGATTGTGGTTGTAATTGTAAACTTGTGTAAAAAAAAAAAAAAAAACAAATGGGCAGAGACAGATCTCTGTGAATATTGGACCATTGGATCCTTGAGCTTTAAAGAGGCTGCAGGAGGAGAAGTGGCTGAACATGGGAGAGGAGAGAATTGCAGTTCGTGGTTGACTATTGCTGCATATGCTCTCCTGACCCTTGATATTTTTTTTATTAGAATTTTTTGGGTTGTTTATATTCCTGTCACTTCTCCATGAGTGACAGCTGTATGATGCGCTGAAGCTCCTCTTCCTCTTGTCGCTGCCGGAGTTCCGCCTCTTCCTGTTCACGTGCTGACAGCTCCATTGCCAGCCGTAGCTGCTCATCGTAGCTGTGTGGCGCCTCGTTGGTTGGTGTGCTGCCAGAGCTGGAGTCAGCGCTGGACTTGTGTTGTAGAGTTCTGATAAAGAAAGAAGACAGAGAGAGAGAGAGAGAATGATATGAACTGAGCAAAGAGGCTGAACCAAGAGACCAACAATGAACAAACTGCTATTTAGTTTAATAATGAACTTGGGCAATCTTGTTTTTTCTAGGTAACATTACTTTGAATCTGATGTGGCAGCAATTGACTACATTGTATTGATCAATCTGGATAATCTGTTGTTGTTGTTTAAAGGGCTATTAGTAAAAAAAGAAAAAATTCGAGAGTAGAGCTGAGCAGCTCGGTTCCATAAGTTAAAGCATTGAAGAATTTAACTGGACAGTTTACATATTCTAATAAAAAAATTTTAAAAGGCAATTTTAATACATTGTATATGCTTTAGGACTTGGAAATTGTGTGTGAACTTGTAAACATTGTCCAAGGATGCCAGTGGGTGGTGAAAGCGCAGTACAGTACAGTTAGTGTGTCAGACTGGGGGAAGTGACTCAGTGGTTAAGGCTTTGTGCTAGTAATTGGAAGGTCATGAATTCAAATCTCAGCGCTGCAAAGCAGCTCACTTCTATCTTGTCTCAATTGTAAATCTATAGCTGAAAGCAGGAGGGAGATCAGAATATGTAAATTATTTCGGACCGCGGCACCTCTGGAGAGCGTAGCACCTCTACCCCATTTGACACACATGACTTGTCTCATTACATAATGACCATGGTTTTTATGTCTGGGATTTGATGTGCTAGAAGGTAGAAAACCACCCAGATCTCTCTAGGGCTTTAAGACTACCACCTCTGAGCTAAAGTGCATTAGGTTGTAGGAAAAAGGCTGATTGCTGGCTATAAGATTACAAGGATAAAGAGATACTGACTGCAGACCTTTCCAGGCGGCTGGGGTCACAAGAGAGGGGATGAGTTCCCGGCTTACTGTTTGTCAGGGCCTCCCAAATTGTCACCTACAAAGAACATCAAGATACATTTGTGTCTTATCATGTTTATGTGTACAAAATGATCTGATAATACATTTTAGCTTTTGCCAATAATTCAATTCATGTTTTACAAGCATGTGTGTAATTTAATTAGGCAAAATCTGGAAATCTGTCAGTATTTTTTTTAAACATGTGATGTACAGTCACTTAATCTTAATCCTGAAGAAATTATGTCAGTTAACATATGACCTATGATGTGCTTATTGGGTTCAGATCTTTTTATATATGACAAGTACTCAACACTTTATATAACATTGACAGTATACATGGATGCTATGCATGATGGGTGCATCACTTCATGCACTTCCTTTCATACACTACACAGTCAATCTGACCTTATCAGACCACATTACCTTTTTTTCATTGTTTTAAAGTCCAAACTTTATGCTCCCAACCAATTCTTTTTCCTGATGAGTCAAGTGGTTTTCTTATGGCTAAACAGCTGTTTAATCCCAGTTCTGTGAGTTCTCATCACACTGTGTGTGTGTGTGTGTGTGTGTGTGTGTGTGTGTGGAAATGCTTTTACTTTCACTATTAAACCTACCTCTGATTTCTACTGTAATTTTTTACCCTGCACCTTTACTAAGCTTTTAAATGTTTCCTTGACGTTGGTCCTTCTGACTACCTTCCTTCCAACAGTCAGGTTTTAAGGTCTCTGACGGTTCTTAACTCAATTCCTGTGATTTTAAATCTCTTAATTGTTTTCAGTGCGTGATGCAGGCCAATAATTTGACCCTTTCCAAATGGTGACTACTTTTTTGGACTTCTTTTTTGACCAGACAGTGTATATGTATTGTGTGTGGCTCTTACCTGGTCGTACTCAGACCCTGCTTCTAGCAGACTCTGCTGAATGGCAAACTGTAGCAGGTCGTCCTCCTCCTCACGCATGCCCTCTCTCTGGTTTCCTCCAAGAATGCTGTAACCTCGGGGTGCCTCAAATACAGATGCTGGAATTTCACCTCCATGGCATGAATCTGAGGAGCACAAACACACACACACACATATGGCATATCAAGCAGTTTATCTGATTAAAACTCGAATTTGCTTATGCTTTTAAGTGAGGAATAGGTTGGTTCTCACTAGTCGAGCTGGAGCTTGACACACTGGATGAGTCACTGCCGGGAGATGGTGTCTCTGTCCTGGGACTGTCTTTCTGTCCAACCACATCTCCCTCTGTTCGGCCCACTCCCCCGTCCTCACAGCCGTTCAGGTTCCCAAAGGTGATGCGTGCATTCAGGATGTGATAGATTGGGATCTCTGAAGAGAGAGAAACAGCAGATGCAAAATAAAATAAAATAAAATAAAATAAAATGCAGTAGAATTTGAAATAAGCAAATTATAGTTTTTAGAGCTTCAATTACAAAGAAAGAAATGACTGAAAACCCTTCCTCCTCCCACATCCCCACACCCTCTGCCGCATTTCCAATATATGACATGGGAAAAAACAACAACAATGGACCTCTCTTCAACTAGTCTGGAAATACAAAAAGGATATCAAAGATGAAAACAAATTCACAAAAATTAGGATAACAGACCAGACCAAACACCAAGAACAGAGAAGCAAATCTTACTTCTGATGCAAAAACACAGCACTAGAGTGTCTGGAGTGTGCTTACATATAGTAGGTAAGTGGAAATTGAATCTGAATGTCTGTGATCTGTAACTTGATGACTGTGTGTGTGACGTTGAATGAGATGGCTGGGTGTTATAAGCCGTGATCTGGTCTGGAAATGTGGATTCTGGTGTTGACATCCTAATTCTCTGTGTGTCTATTATGACCATATTCAGACTGAATAATAGTAGAATATTTGATCATTTTATCCTAGAATAAATATTAAAAAATACATATAAATATGTTTTATATTCTTACCTATCTTAATGGGAAAGCCTGGAGGCAGACGCAGGTTGATGAAGTCTCGGAGCTTAGCAAATAGGGCATTAGATATGGCCATGAGGTCTATAATGGGAGCCACTTGCTCAGCCAGGGATAAAGGATGGGCCTCACACAGCCACAGCTTGGCTTTGAACCTGAGTGCACAGGATACATGTTAGTGAATCACATGTAGGTTGTTTTCCCCTCAGACTAATTCCCCTGGAGTACTGTCTTTCCTTGAACAGACACAAAATTATTCAAGCTTGTGTCAGAGGTGCGAGATGTGTAAGCACCTTTGTGTTTTGGTGGTAAGATGACAAGGCTGACCAATATCTCTGTGGTGGTGACTTAGATTTGGATTAAAATATTCCTCCGCTGTAATGGTTCTGCTGTTCATCACAGGGCATGACATCTGGGTCACCATTGTTTGCTGTAATGCACACAAATACATTAATCACTTAATACATATAGACTTACTGAGCAAAGCACTGTTAATATAAGACAAGCACAGAGCATGTATATATTCCCAGGCATGGCAAATGTTATTTATATAAAACACATTTTGACAGTAAATATTCATAGAGTGAGAACATATCTAGCACTCATCATAATCACACACAGGCACGGAAACATTAATAGAGGCTGAACCGACAGTGAATATTCCCAGGCTTGGAAAAGTTATTAAACAAAACACATTGAATAACAAAGTACATTCATTAATACCAGACAAACACAATGGGTGAATGTTTCCTGTATCATGTGGCTTAAGGCTTATACTGGAAATCATAATCACCAGCTAACTCAGTATAATTGGTACTGCAGTAAAGTGCACTCACCCCATTGTTAGTCCCCATATGCTGCTCTGCAATGCCCAGGAAGGACTGCAGTGGTGTTTTACTACCTATAGGATAAGCAAAGCATAATCAAACAAATCGCACACACAATTCCACACAGAGGCCTAATCAAAGTCTGAGTCTGAATTTTCAATTATGATCAATATGGGTACTTTTGGGTTTGGCTTTGTGCTGTTCAGTGAGGTGGTCGGTCCGTGTTCGGGTGATCAGCTCTACATTGGAGGCGCAGTACACCTAAAACATGCATGAAGCAGTTAGCACGGGCTCTGCATTTACAGGCAGACTTGTTTCCTCTAGGATTATATATATACAGATCTGAGGACATGTCTCAATGAAAATGACTCCAGTTCCTCAAGCTATAAAACCACGGAGAGTGCATAGTGTTCTGTGTTAATAGGTAGAAAAGCAGTACCTTGGATTCATAGCCATTCACCACCTCTGTTTTCTCACTTCGCCAGCCGAGAATGCCCGTCTTGTTCCTGCAATCAGAGGGCCAGATGCTTTTACACTAAAGATCTGCAGACAGAGGTGAGACTATCATGCTGTCCATGGGTACAACTGTACTGGTGGACATAAAGAGATCACTCTCTTTATTTCCATTTACCATGTCCCTGTGTAACATGTAAGAAGATACGGTATGGGCCAGGGAAACAATGGGATATTCTGCAATTTACTACAGTCTAGTAACTAGCCTTAGTGCCCGTCGTTGACAGGTAAAGTATTTTTTAGAAATACCATAGTTAAAAGGTTAAAGCTAAAAATAAGCTGATCAGCTTTATTGTAATCAGTGATATGATTATTTCAGGTTGAAGCCCATGCGCATGTAGGCCTGTCTTTCTGTACAGCAGAACTCTCTGCTTAAGTTATTAATACAAAGAAATCGAATTTGATAAGTCTGAGTGTCTTCTGCCTTGTTTACAATAAACTGTACTTCTTTTGTCGTCAGCCAAATACACTCCCTGTTTAAAGTGGATTATTCACAATATAACTTTTACTGTGATCTCATGTGCTCTTAGTTCAGGTATTTTACATGCTCTTACCTCGTACTGCTGTGGATGTATTTGCTCTAATGACTCGTATTTTATCTTATAGTGGCGTTCCACATGCCTGCTTTTTTTAGCACCATGGTTTTGGAACATATTGGAATAGGAACATATATAAAACATATATGCTTTTAAAATTCCTGCAGGAATAATTAACATACATTAATCTATCCATTCATTTTTGAAGGTTCAGTTTTCATAGTCTATTGTCGCTTTTTGAAGTAAGAACAAAAAAGCATACCAAAGTGAAAAAAAATAGAGCAGCCGTCACAAACCCTGTTCCAAAATCCTCAAACAGATTGTGGGCTAAACTGAAAAGGTTTATCCACAAGTTACACAGGCTCTGACACGGGAAAAAGCTACATTTTCACCAAAGTAGTGTAGAAATGTTGAGGAAGACCCATGTGTTTGATTTAGGTTTATACATTTAAAAGCAAATGACACCAAACACTGTCAAAGTGTAAGTTAACTTTTAATAAAAATTGTAAATAAAAAAAAGACATATTTTTAGATGATAGAATAAAGACACTATAAATTTGTGGAGTGAATATTACATCTTGAATTCCTTTAGCCTAGGTTTCTATAAATATTTTATCCTCAACAGTAAATATATAATTCACTTAGCTCACCCACGTTGTTAAGTTTAGCTTTGAAGGTTTTTAAAGGTGTAATAATGGTTATCATTATTCCTAACTCACCTTTCAAAAGCGATGTTCCTGGTGTCTAGCTGCGTTGTGACCACTGGGGCAGAGAGCCGGGCAGCAACCTGCTCATCAGTGGGCTGTAGAACACCCAACAGACTAAGAGCACTGCTTTGAAGTCGTGAGGAGGGCGAGGATGGGATACATGGGAGTGTCTCACAGAACACCAGCTGTCTGTCATGGTCCACCTCCATAACCATCGCACTGGAATCTGTAATATGTGTAGTAGGATGGAATGTTAAAAATAAAAGTACACATAATCTAAAGATTAAATGGCATTGGAACAAAATAGGGGGAGAAGAATGACACAAAAAAAAACTCACTGTCACCTTGTCCTTTGAAGATGAAGCTGCGGTTGCCGCGCTGCCAAGTCATCTGCTCAAACCCCATGAGTGTTGTGTCTACTCGAAGGCACTGCCCACTTTTCCAGACTCGATATGTGTCGCTTGGGCAGATTCGAGACACAAGTGGCACTAAAAAATAAAGAGAGACGTGGAGTCGGTATAGAAATATTATATACTAGAAAAGGTAAATCATTAAGCAAGGGGCTGCGGGAATGTATGTCTGAAAATGTGGTGCAATTGGTGCAAGAGGAACCACCACTTCCTGAATGTGACCAAGACCAAGGAGATGGTGGTGGATCTCAGGAAGACCAAGTCTATACCAAGCAAAGTCTACATTCTGGGTGAGAAGGTGAAGATTGAGAAGAACTACAGATATCTTGCAATAATGCACAGATGCTGTCTACAGAAAATGGCAGAACAGAGTCTACTTCTTGAGGAAACCCAGGTCCTTTAATGTCTGCAGCAAAATGTTACAGATCTTTTATCAGTCTGTTGTGGCAAGTGCAATATTCTTTGCTTCCATCTGCTGAGGCAGAAGCATCAGAAGCAGTGACTCTAAGAAACTTAACAAAATCATCAAAAAGGCTAGTTTAATATTAGGCACTCCTCTGGAGTGTTTGGAGCTGGTAGTGGAGAGAAAGATGATACAAAAATGTTAATAGTATAGACTGGGCTTTATTTGGGCTGTGCCAAAGATAACACATTGCTTTTAGATCAAATTATAATTTATTATTATTATTATTATTTTAATCTCTCATATTTTGTCACATGCTTTCTAACAACCTCAAGTAGCACCTTTTAGCCTTTCTAAAAAAAGTGCCTTATTTCTGGCTATCCTCCTATAGTGGCTGAATCTACAGTATGAAGAGCTGATGATATTGTTGATGTCTAATAGGATCTCCTATTTCAGCTAGTGATCTCAGCGACTCCTTGTGATCTCACTGCTGGAGCTAAGGGTGAGACCACACAATGTGATATTTATTGTACAAAAATACAATAGGACATAGATGAATTTGAAATCATCACATAACAACGTATATCCTGTTTAACATATTGTGAGTGCTTAAAAATGAAATACTAGTCCTAATTTATTCTGATAAAAGAAAGGGTATGAATACTTGCCAATTATTTTTTTTAAATGTTGAGGACATCTAAAAAGTTTATTTCATTTTATTCCTGTAGAGATGTACTCTATATCTAAATGAGCAGAAAAAAAAATATTATCCTTAAATTAACGCAAAAACAGAAATACTCACTAGGGGAAAGGCACTGTATATACATAGGCCAAGAGATCCACAGGCAAACATTTACATAATAGTGCAAATTATAGCCAATGGTCAGATTGACAGACTGCCTTGATGTTGTGTCTGTCCTATTCGTATTGTACTGTACTAATGCCAGTGTGTGGCTTGATTGTCTGTGACTCATGACAAAAACCCTTACCACATTTAACGATCTGACTCCCTACCTGGAAAGATTTGCTTTTCAAATAGAATAAAATGAAGGTATTTTTAACATTCCCAACTGCTCTCATTATCCGTTTTGCACTTCTCTTAAACTTCTAAAACGTGGCACATTTTCACCTGTCTTCATAGAAAATCAATGGTATCCTAGATGAAAAATGCATCTGAGGACTGACTATTTATACTGCAAATCATACCATCTCCACGCCCTCTACTATTGGCATCACTAAGCTTCTCTTGCTTGTTTTGTATCCTTTATTAATACTTTATTTTACATAGGAATGATGCATCAACTCTTTGTGACTGTAACACCAGAGTTTTCCACCGGGGATGGTCCTTGGCCCTCTTTTAATTTACATTATTATCATATTTTTAGTGATATGTGTGTCAATATTAAAACTATCATTAACTCTTCACTTCAATGATCAGAACTCTGTGCCAAGCTGAAAATGCTCTGAGTACATAAGAAAATTGTAAAATCCCAGAAAGTTTACATGTTTGTATAAGCCAAATTGTGAAATCATTCATTCATAATTTACAGGAGGAACTCAAAGATGAAGAGAAAAGAAAAGAAAGTTGGATGTTGTAGTTAAACCTTCTATAAACTAGTATACAGTGGAACCTCGGATCACGAGCATAATCCGTTCCGGGAGTGGGCTCGTAGTCCAAAACACTCGTAAACCAAATTAAATTTTCCCATAAGAAGTAATGGAAACTTAAATTATTCGTTTTACAGCCCAAAAAAATAAATACGTAAAAATAAAACAAATTAACCTGCACTTTACCTTTCAAAAAAGTAAAAAAAAATAATAATAATAAATCCAGACAGATGAGTGTGTGTGTGTGTGTGTGTGTGTGTGTGTGAGGCTAGAGTAAGTGGAGACTCTTGCTTTCAGCCCCTCCTGTCTCC
>JAOTQY010000050.1:14977123-14997928 GCA_026413445.1 Dolichallabes microphthalmus
AGGCTCCAGGCCCCCCCGACCCTGTATATAAGGAGAAAGCGGTACAGAAAATGAATGAATGAATATATATATATGTATGTGTGTATGTGTGTGTGTGTGTATGTATGTATGTATGTGTGTGTGTGTGTGTGTGTGTGTGTGTGTATATATATATATATACACATAGATACACATATATACACATATATACACACACACATATATATATATACATATAGATGGATGGATAAGCTAGCCACAATATAAAGGCATCAGATTGCCAAGTGGGGCCGAGCAGGCAAAGACCACCGACCCAGCTATCAACCTCCCCAGATCTCAAGTTGATCGAGCATCATCACAATGATGCTCCAGACAAACCATTCCAATGCACAGAAACCCACACAACCCACAGCACCCAAAGAACCCAGTGCCAATTTCCTGGTGCCAGGCAGGTCTTGGAATATATTGTGTAGGAGAGAGAAATTTCTGAGGATTTACCAGGTAGATACTAACCATGTTATAAGTAAACAAAGGGACTGTGAACAGATCTGTAAATAGATCTCGATAGTTTGAGTAGAAAATACCTCACATTGTGAATATATTTGAAGTTATTTATTCCTTGTTTATACAAAACATGTTGAGGCACATATCAAGCTGATGGTATTCCAATTCATTACTCATGAATTATGAGATAGCCGATATTTATTTCTCTATTCCTGGGCCCAATCATACATAATTGTGTATGACGTTTGTCTTTAACTCAGCCAAAGATGCACTATTCTCTTTTATTTACTTATTGGACACAGTAACTTTCCCATTAGCAGAAGAATATAAAGAGAGAAAACTGTTTTTATAAACTATAGGAGGTGAGGAGAGCATTAATATCCACCTAATAGCAGTCTAAGACTAAAATATAGTAAACAAAAAGTAAGGTGACTGAACAGGACAGATAATGAGATGAAGACTAGCACTATACCAACTAAAGCACATGTTTAGATGAGCACACTGTCTTTGTTAGCCATCTGTGGTCTCACTCTTTGATTGGAAGAGTGTTTCTTAAGGTTTGTCTCACTACAGAGGTTGTGCTAGTTGAGCTCTGAGCTACAGTGCAGTATAGTACAGAGCAGTGCTTACTGGAAATGGGAGAAACCCATCTGAGATAAAAGTGTATCTGGTTGCATAAAGCAGCCCAAACAGATTTTGCAATATCCATCTGATCACAGAGCATTCTTTGATATGGATTACAGGGAATCAATATTTTTTAAATAGTTTGTTTAGCACTCACTGTTACCTCAATTGACATACTGTAACTTCTCTTTATTCTCATGAACAACTTTGCCTCCAGTCATACACAGGTGCAGTATGCAGCTTACACTTGGGTTGTGTTGGATTTAGGGCATAGTAGCCTTAACTGCCTTAGTCATGTAATGTACTCTATAATTCTAAAACCAGTGCTAGTGTTACTGGAGCATGATTATGTTTTATGAAGTTTGAAATAATAAAAAAAAGTTTCCTTCTATGATGTTAGAAAAATATGTATTGAAATTAATACCTTGTTCTTGTCTGTATGCTGTAACCATTGCAGTAATAATATAATAAATTAACTTTATTTCTAAAGCTTCCTTTATACAGTAAGTAGATTTGGATAGAGACCACTTTAGCTTTTTGAGGAGCACAATGGCTATAAAGTAAGCCGAAATATTTTAGAAATGCTATTTTTAGACCTTATGCCCTTTATAGGCATCTGATAAAACCTTTATTTTGTGTGGTAAAAAAACAACTTAAAAACGTAATAAGTAACTGACAGTGCTACTTTAGGTATTGTGTTCTTTCCCATCTTGTGTGAGCAAAGTCCAGTTGGGATTTGTTATTTACTACACGTTTTTTCCGTATTCAGCACATACACACCTTTCCATGCTGACCGTTTTCCATCAGCAGATTAGAAAAAAAGATTAGTTTGCTTTTCATTCTTTGGTTTCCTCTACTTGTCTAAATTGTACATTGAGGAGGGCAGATGCACATGCCTAGTGTCAATCCCTCTATTATTGTTGTAGCCTTGAGTACTAAATACTCTGTCATTATTATATCCTCAAAGAGATTATAGCCGTAATTTCATAAATTAGAGAAAGTACATTTATAAGTACATGATTAAAAAAAAAGATTTTACATTATAGTTGGTACTTTAAAAAAATCTATATGTTGTTTCTTGTCTCAAATTAGTTCATTTTGCAGTATGTAAAAGAGTAAGATCAAGAATAATGAAGAATTTAAACTGTTGGCATGACATTCATTCTTACTTAAAAAATAGTATGTTATGTTACTTTTATGCTCACAAACTAATAGGAACATGTTCATGCTCAAATAAGGTATTTGTGTGTCTATCAGGTGATGAAACCCCTGGGGAGGACAGTCCCTTCCTTAGTATTCCTGACTATGACAGAAGCTGTGACGGGAAAAACATGGCACTCTTCGAGGTACGGTTCAATTGTTCATAAATATCTTATGAAACATACACAGATCAGCCATAACATCACCACCACCTCTAGGCGAACTGAACAAATTTGATAAAGCAAACCTCTGACAGGTCATGATAGAAAAGCACTAGAGCACCAAGTACACCACAGACCACCACGTACATGGGCCAAGCAGGCAAAGAGCCAAAGCCTCTAGACTCCCCTGATCCTAATACGATTCCCCCCAAGGGGACAGAGTCACCCATGTGGCACAAGAGGAAAAACCTAGGTGTGTTTAATGTTATTGTACAAAGTGCAATTGGCTGTTGTACAAAACAAAGCGCTACCTAATTCCCAAAATTCTGGTTCACAAATTAACTGCATAAGACAAATTTTCTGTTTTAATTTTTATACAAACTGCATGCATTTTTTCATACATAGCATCAATTATATAAAAAATTAAAACCATATTTTTGTTTTAACACTGACATTTGTCACACACAGGAGGAAATGGACAGTACTCCAATGGTGTCAGCCCTCCTCAACAAGCTGGCCAATTATACCAACCTGCCCCAAGGGGTTGTAGATCATGAGAAAGCTGAGAGTGAGGATGGGCTCAAGAGGGTCACCCGCAAGGTCAGTCTCATACTACCTGAGTTACTGTACGGCATGTTGATGATAAGCTACAACCAACAATAAACTATAGACTTAATAATACAGTAGTATTATTTGTACTGTATGTGCTATAAGCTCATTGCATAAAAACATGCATGTAAAGCTTTTAAAATGTGTGCAAGGATTCTACCTAAGTTGTCACATAATCTTAACACTCTGGAAAATAAATGATAAAAGCATGGCCCACTTAATGCTTTTATTAAATAAGCAAAATAGTTCTTATTCTGCAAAGAATACGGTGTCTGATGTTCTCTTTTTTTTTGTGTGTTCTCAGGGCCCTCACATGGGCACATTTATTGGTGTGTATCTGCCCTGTGTGCAAAACATTTTGGGTGTGGTTTTATTTTTGCGCCTTACCTGGATTGTAGGCACAGCTGGAATTTTAGGCTCCTTTGCCATTGTCTTCATGTGTTGTGCTTGTGTGAGTACTAAAACTCATCTGTATCTTCTACACATTTTCTCTGTTTAAGCTAAACTTTCAAACTTATTGCATGTTGTGGTATTTATGCTAGCCTGCATATTGTGTTGTATATGCCAACCAGCCGGATTCAGCGACAACATACAGTAGTAAGCTTGTGAGAACCTAATAAGACAGTGTTCTCTAATCAGTAATAACTCACTGGACCTGGTGAGCGCACAATCATATATGGGATAGGAAATTTGTGAAAAGCAGTGTGAGCTTGATAATCTCAGATTTTTTCCATGTTGACCCCACATTCCCATTTTGTTCTTGGATATTTTTAGGGTTCTGTGATCTGAACTTCATGGTCTGATACTTTTGAATCTTGAGTAAATAATTTTATTTGAGCAATTGAATAGTCTATTCTTTGCCTTACAGACTTTACTGACTGCAATATCTATGAGTGCAATTGCAACTAATGGAATGGTTCCAGGTATGACAAGCAACAGACATTTTACTGGGTGCCTTTACATTTTAATTCAGTATAAATGTATAAATATAAAAGATGTCTTGGGTGTTCTTTTTCAGCTGGTGGCTCATATTACATGATTTCTAGGGCACTGGGTCCAGAATTTGGAGGGGCTGTTGGGTTATGCTTCTACCTCGGTACAACCTTTGCTGGATCCATGTACATACTGGGCACCATAGAGATCCTATTGGTGGGTACATACTGTATAAGGTGTATCCCGAGATTGTAGGAACATTATGAATGGCCTTCATTAGGAAGTTTATCCTTTTGGTATGTCGACCATGCTTGAAAATTTCATAGTTGTTGACTGAAATAAATGTCATATCAGTTATTAGTTATTAGACAGTGCATTTATAGGTGGTTAATAGACTTCCTATGTGGTTTGTTCCTCTTCATAATGGATTGAGATAGTTTAATCCAAAATTAAGCAGAATTCCTTGTTTAGTGCTGATGTGGAGCTGTTACTACTAGATCACTTGTGGATCTGTACTTTTCTCATATGTTCTGTCTCATATTTATATATAGATGTACATAGTGCCAAATGGACTTTCGTACAATGAGCAGCTGAATGACATGCGGGTGTATGGAACATGCTGCTTGGCCCTCATGGCTCTGGTGGTGTTTGTCGGAGTCAGATATGTAAATAAACTGGCACTGGTCTTTCTTTCCTGTGTGATTCTGTCCATTATGGCCATCTATGCTGGAGTCATCAGGACTGTCATCAGCCCACCAGATTTTAAGTGAGTATACATTACACTCATGAAAACTCTACTTGGTTTCATAGACCTTTTGAAATAAACCAAATGACATAAGCAGTGAATTTTGTTGAGTGAAATTAGGAGAAACCTGGTGACAATGTGGTGGCCAGTTCATGTGTGAAAGTGATTCCTTATGCTCCCAGTACATGCTCTCTTTCACAATCCTGGAATTGGCTGTGCCATCTGTAAAGAAAAACTCCACTGATGTGACAACCTGGTCTTTCAGTATATTCAGGCCATCAGCTGACTTGCCACATAACATTGCTAATCCTAGAACTGACCAACTAAACCCTCCCTAGACCATAACTCTGCCCCCAAAGGCTTGTTCAGTGGGCACTATGCATGATGGGTGCATCGCATCATGTGTTTCCCTTCGTACCCTGACATACCTATGGAATTGGGTCAATCTGAACTCATCAGACCACATGACCTTTTTCCAACACTCTAAGTCCAGTCTTTATGCTTCCTAGAAAATTCAAGGCTTTTGACAACAATTGGTTTTCTTAGCCATAGAGTGTGTATGGTTATTCTCTTACTTTCACTATTAAACATGCCTGATTGATTTTCCCTTTTTTATTTTGTATGCAAGTTCATCAAGATGTTAAAGTGATCTCTATTCACGAATATTTTTTCCGACAATATTTCTTCCCAAAGAGGATGGTTCAGCATTATCCTTCCAGGTTTTGATATGTTGAAAGGTTGTAAACTCAGTTTTAGTAATTTCACATTCCCTTACTTGTTTACTTTTCTTCGTGCAGCTCAATAATTTGACCCTTTGGAAATGGCAACTTTTTTTGGTCAGATAATGTATTTTGTATTGTGAAGGTCACTGGTCGCTCAGTGGTAGGTGTTGTGCCTGTCATACGGAAGGCCCGGGTTCGATTCCCAGGCACCCCTTGCTGGTGACCTCTTGCTGGGAGCAGCTGAAAGAACAACACACACACAGTGTATTGTTTGTATTGTCTGCAATCATTTGATTTGCTTAGTTACACACTTTCAATATTAATTGCCTGTTACAATTTTTTTTAAAGGATCTGTCTGCTTGGTAACCGCACACTACAAAATATGAAATTTGACAAATGCATGAAGACAGAAGTGATCAACAATATAACCAACACAACAGACCTGTGGAACCTGTTTTGTAGTTCATCTTCCCTTAATGCAACCTGTGATGAATACTTTACACACAATAATCTAACAGAGATCATAGGCATTCCAGGCCTGCTAAGTGGAGTTATCACAGGTGACATTTCTTATAATATTACACATTTATACATTTCTTAGAATATTAATATTAAATCAGTATCCTTGCTAATATTATACCAAATGTATAAGTAAAATTACAACTTCTACAGCATCACATTTTTTTCGACTTCCAGATAACCTATGGGGACTTTATGGCTCTGAAGGCAGGCTGGTAGAGATGAAGAACCAGATGTCATTTTCAGCAGAGCATATAAAAGACTCTGAGACTTACATGCCAGACAAATTGCCATATATCTGCAATGACATTACCACTTTCTTCACAATGATGGTGGGCATCTACTTCCCCTCGGTCACAGGTGAGATCACAGTGTACACATAGCTGTTTTACATTTATTAACATTGTTCTGGATGTTGCATGCACATTGAAGTTGAAATTGGAAGCAGAACATTGCCAAACAAAAAACAATAGTCATCTGTTTAGTGCTTTCTTTATTATTATTTCGCCCCTGACCATATTCTGCCAATGTGGAATAAATGTTTCACTTTAATTGATTATTTTAATTATTAAGATGCATTTATAAATGAATGCTTAACACAAACCATATATTTCCATTTTTACTAGCTTTAACAGCAACATTGGTGAACAGTAAAATTTTTGCTGAATTAATGTTTGTCCACTTTAGAAACGAGTTATAGTCTGGAGTGATCTTTGCAGTTATTTCTCTACCATTTTTATAGTGATTAATTATTGTTGATGAATGTGATCCTAACCAGTAGGATAGAGTAGGAGAGATGTGTCTTTTTCACATTTGGACCAAAACTAAGTTAGGAAAGTGATTTGGCACAGGTAAAAAAAAAAGTAAAAAATTCTCATAACTCCTAAAACAATAGTTTGACATGGCACCTAAATGACTGAATTAATTGTCAAAAATTGTCTAACTTTTTTTTTTTTATATATATATATACAATAATAATACAAGGGGTGCCCTGAACTCTTGTAATATAAAAGAGCATTTTTTTAATGGTTTCAATGGTTCTGACATTCTGACACAGATGTTCCCAAAATGTTTCTCATATTTATTACCATTGCGTTAAAAAAATATTAAGAGTGTTAACTGAATGTTTTTAATAAATTTGACATAAGCATTAAAACACCTATTTGCTATATTTTAGATGTCACGTACATAAGGTGTGTGTTATGTTAAAGTTCACTGGTGTGCTTTTTTTTTTTTTTTTTTTTTTTGGATCCAAGCTTACATGTGAGTAATGAAGTGTTATTTCATGATCACTATTTAAGCATTGAACTCATGTTTTTTACATTATGGTAGGGATCATGGCAGGATCTAACCGGTCGGGAGACCTAAGGGATGCTCAGAGGTCTATTCCCATTGGCACCATTATGGCAATTATTACCACTTCCATCATCTGTATCCTTCTGTGGCATTAGATCACCTATCAGACAACCTGGGGGTCAGGTTTTTTTTGCCCTTATAATGCCAAAAAGGGCTTCAAGTTTCTGTGAAGTTAGAACCTTAATTGCATCATCTAGATATTTCTTGTGTAGTGTTGTTTGGGGCCTGCATGGAGGGAGTGTTATTGAGAGATAAGTGAGTATTATTTTGGTTGGAAATTGTTAAAACTACATTATTTTGCCAACTTGCAGAATTCTACTACTTGGTAAAAGTATATTTTAAAAACATGTGGCCAGTGCTGAATTTACAGAAAACTAATCTGTCTTGTCTAAACAGGTTTGGGTTTTCTGTGAAACAAAGCCCTGTCATAGGCACTCTGGCTTGGCCTTCACCTTGGTTGATTGTGATTGGCTCTTTCTTTTCTTGCTGTGGTGCCGGACTACAGAGTCTGACTGGAGCCCCCAGGCTACTGCATGCTATTGCACACGATGGACTCATTCCCTTCCTACAGGTTACCTTTATTTATTTAAAATGGATGCGTAGGTTTGCCACCCTTCACAGATGAGCAATGTATTTTTATTTAGAAAAGCCATAACTTTCGAAAATAATTCATCAGCCCCTCACTTTTGTTATATTTACTGTAACTAGATAAGTGCTACCCTCCATATTAAATATGTCAACCGTAAACAAGAAAACACGGATGCAAGGAATGATGCATAGAATTTTAAGATTAAATGCACATAACATAACTGCCTGATGGGTCTGAATAGTCATTCATTAAGCATTTATCCCAAATCATATCACTGAAGATCCCCCTTCCCATGCACTGCAATTAAAGTTCATTATTAATTGCATTTTACAAAGCATTTTAAGAACATGGTTTCCATAAATACTTGTTTTAGCTCGATTTGGATTAGAATACACTTGAATTCATTTAATTCATATAAAATGTACAAACACTAGGTCTAGAAAGTAAAAGAAATTGTAGGAAGGTTTTCAAAATGTGGTGATAAACCTAGTCATAATAGCTCATGATTAAAAATGGGTGTGTCGCATTCTTTTTTGTAGATATTTGGTCACAGTAAATCAAATGGTGAGCCAACCTGGGCATTGCTGCTAACTGTAGGGATCTGTGAAATTGGGATTCTTATTGCTTCTGTGGACTATGTTGCTCCTATTCTTTCAATGTGAGTATGCACCTCAGCTGGAACCTCCGCCGTTGTCCGCCAACAAACATCTTTTCAAAATCAATTAATTATTATTATATTTTATTATTATTATTATTATTATTATTATTATTATTATTAGAAAATGCTAACTTTCTAAACACCCAAAATGTCCTGCCTATCAGGATGGCATGTTTGCCATAATGAATGTTTACATTTGGTGAAAAAAGATACACATGATGGGCAAAAATGCTATTTTTTTTTTCATTACTTAAATTTAAACAGAATAAGATATCCTAATAAGTATGTTTTGTCATATAATCATGCATTGTTTTCGTTCTATAGGTTTTTCTTGATGTGCTACCTTTTTGTAAACTTGGCCTGTGCTGTTCAAACACTCCTGCGCACCCCAAACTGGAGACCAAGGTTTAAATTCTATCACTGGTATGTTGCTCAAGAGGAATGTATGCAGTCATAGAAAACATAAGTAAAACAAGTGATTAGGAACATACATACTTTCAGTTGCTGTTTTTCTTTTTATTCCTCAATTGTCATTCATTTACACATATGTGTCTGTGTTAATTTAGATTCGGTTCCTTTTAAATAAGAACAAATGCTGTTAATAAATTTTTAATTAAACTAATTTTAATGAATGACTTCACTAATATGACTCAAAATATGACTGGATTATACAACATTTTGATTCAAACTTTATTCATCACTTGTAGACTCAAGTCTGTACTTTTATATCCTCAAATTTTTTGTTGTAATAATACAATTGTAATTATGGTAGAAGTGATTTGATCAGAGTATTATGTCTATAAGAATATTCAGGACATGGCACATTTACTGTGTTGCTATACATAATGAATGTTTTGCTCCTTTATTTCAGAAGCATTTTTGGATTTAAAGTTTTTTATTATTATTATTACTTTTTTTGCTACATGAAATAATGTGAAATAATCTGCATTTAATTCTTTAGGAGTCTTTCGGTCCTGGGCATGAGTCTTTGTATCTCTCTAATGTTTGTTTCATCCTGGTATTATGCCCTGGTGGCCATGCTGCTTGCTGGATGCATATATAAATACATTGAATACAGAGGGTGAGTCTCTTTCCCTGTAGCAATGTACTCCCTGCATAGTTGATCGTAGTAATAATTCTACCAATAATATGAGACGGTTCTTTTTGTCATGTTAATTGTTTTTCTAAACTCTTAGGGCAGAGAAGGAATGGGGCGATGGAATTAGAGGGCTGTCCTTAAATGCTGCACAGTACGCACTTATCAAGTTAGAAGACGCACCACCCCATACCAAGAACTGGAGGTAGGCATAGGTGTAAAAAGCCTTTCTTGAAGTGGACAGACAGATGCAAGTATGAGTTTACTAGTTTTATTAAAACCAAAGTAGCAACCAAAACAGCTAGATACAAACAAATTATATTATATATCTAAAACAAATTAGAGGACGGTTAGTCCTAGGCTAGGAAACATCATACGTTGAAGTTTTTATGAAAACACACTTCAAGACAGACAGATAACAAAACCATTTTTAGCCCAAACCAGAAATATTATTAGATCATTTTATCTTATATTAAATAATGTGTAATTTAGGCCCCAGCTCCTGGTGTTGCTGAGTCTTGACTCTGATTTGGCGGTGAAGCATCCGCGACTACTCTCCTTCACGTCTCAGCTGAAGGCTGGAAAAGGCCTTACCATTGTGTCTTCAGTGTTGCAGGGATCCTATATTAGTCGGAGTGGTGATGCCAAAAGTGCGGAAACAGTGAGTACAAAAGAACACTTCAAGCTCTTAGGCTGCTATGTGTTGGAAATGCCAGCAAGGCAGTAATATAGCAAAAATGAAAACCTGGTTTGAGACGCTTATACAATTTAAAACCTATTTTTCCTTCTTTACAGAATGTGAAGGCATCCATGTCCGCAGAGAAAACAAAAGGCTTCTGTCATATTGTGGTGTGCTCTAACTTGAGAGATGGTTTCTCCAACTTGATCCAGTCAGCTGGTTTGGGAGGCATGAAACACAATGCTGTGTTGATGGCATGGCCAAGTAACTGGAGACAGGCTGAGGATGCAACCTCCTGGAAAAACTTTATCGGTATGTGCATAATGCCATCCTCATTAGAGACACTTTTCTTAATTTGGTCTACTTTTAATCATATTGAATTTATTCATCTCTCGACATTGACGTTATTCATTCTCTTCAATTTGAAAGTCATAGACTGATGGTAACTCTTTGATGTGACAGAGACAGTGAGAGAGACGACTGCTGCGCACCAGGCCCTGCTTGTGGCAAAGAACAGTGACATGTTTCCAAGCAACACAGAGCGTCTGACTGAGGGAACCATTGATGTGTGGTGGATCGTCCATGATGGAGGCCTGCTCATGTTACTTCCATTCCTGCTCCGCCAGCACAAGGTACAAAGTTGAGAAATGCCTGTTGTCATTTTGTTGGACGACCTGATTTCATACTTATAATACTGCTTTCTTAAGGTGTGGAGAAAATGTAAGATGCGCATCTTTACCGTGGCACACCTGGATGACAACAGCATTCAGATGAAGAAAGATTTGCAGATGTTTATGTATCAGCTGCGTCTTAATGCTGAAGTAGAGGTGGTGGAGATGGTAAGACATTAGTGAATTGTTGGGTACACAAGTACATGTGGATACACATGTACATTAAATACTCAAATATAGTTTAAAATGCTATTTATTAAAAGGGACTTTTAACAGTTTTGCATCTGAATACTTTTGTGCTTAATTCATGCAAAATTCACATTTCAATGCACAGAAAGTGACTCTACACTGATCAGCAATAACATTAAAACCTCAAAACATTATGTCCAATATTGTGTACAATACCCCGAAACATTCCTGATGACTCAAAGCACAAGCCACAAGACCTCTGAAGGCGTGCCTGACATCCAGCACAAGGCTATCATCAACAGATCCTGTAAGTGCTGGAAGTTGTAAGGTTGGGCCCCCATGGTCCTGACCTACCACTCTAGCACATTCCACAGATGCCAAACTAGACAAAGACCTGGGGAACGCAGAGGCCAGACCAACAACCCCAAACCCCCCACCTGCCAAGCCCCACACACTGCAAAGTGCGATGTACCACGTGTTTGCACACCCCTTAACTATAAAAAGACATTATATAATGGTTCACATCAAACCGGGAATTATGATGTATGCAGATTCACAGAACACAGTTCTGAGAGTAAAAACTACCATTATTTCTCTATATTATCCCTGGATACACTAATGCGTATCCCAGCATTTCACTAGTGCTTGGATACCACCAAGGTAGAAAGTTTTTTTTCAGTATGCTGGAGCCATGATCAGACTGTCTGGTTCATGGCTTGAATACCCCTCGTATAAAAATATGTAAAAATACAATAAAATGACAATGGAAATAATTCGAAGAAATGGCAAAAGCTTTGCCATTGTAAATGCAAAACAGCTAAATAATTTGTCTATTAAATGATGACTTGTAACAATTTTCCAGATATTTGGCACATAAAAACAATGCCTGCTTCACCACACACCACAACTTTAATTTCCCCCACTGTTGATTTTTGTTCTTAAACAAAGGACCAAGGACTGTGCACAAGCAGAAAAAAAAACAATGCATGTGATTTTTTTTCTTCTTTCAAACCAAAACATTTACAACACACATGCTTCTACAGTATGCTTTATATACTCTATTTACAACAAATGCATTTACTTGTTAATTATTTGTCCCTTGAATTAATCCTGGAATGTACTGTTTCTTTATTGTTCGTGAGATGCTGAGGATGATGATCCTCTTTACATTGTCTTGTTATTAGCATGAGGGCGATATTTCAGCCTTTACCTATGAGAGGACCTTAGTGATGGAGCAGCGTTCTCAAATGCTAAAACAAATGCAGCTGTCCAAAACTGAGAGGGAAAGAGAGGTAATAACAGCCTGATTGTGGAATTTTTATGATGACAGTTTATGATGACAAAATTTGTCAGAGGCTTTTGACTGAATTCTTACTGTTAAATATAGACTAAAGGCCTTTTTTTGGACATGTTCAAAAATCTGCTGCGTCTTTTTTTTAAATATGATAACTGAAAAATATATACATATACAGTATGAATTGAAGAGAATTGATTACGTTACTTTTAATTAAATGACAGTTTCATCTACATTTAATAGGTCAGTAATTTAAAATAATTAAAATTTTACCTTAATAGGTCTCTTCCTCCTAGTGAGAGGAGAGACCAGTGTGTCGCTTATGGAATTATTGCAAAATAGCAAGCATTCTATAAATTTTCTATTTCATGACATCTACTGTCTTGCCCCAAATGATATCTCCTCAAAACATTAAAACCTCAAAACATTAAACATTGTAGTTGTAGTAGAGTGACAACAAATGTCACTTTATGCATTTTCAACATGGATTATATCAAACCAGTATATACAATTGGCCATTTTCCTGTTAGAAAATAATACAAAGAAGAATATTTGTTCTTTGTATTTGTATTTTAATATTTGTAAATGTTTTTATACAAAGATATATAGATAGATGGATAGATACGATAGATGGAAATTTTTATACATGCATACATTTTAAATTACCAATTTTGGTAATATTAATAAAGTATGTCTCTACTGTCCTTTGATGTATATATCGTTATATATTGTTGCCAGATTCAAAGTATTGCAGATGAATCCAGGAGCTCTATTAAAAGAAGGAATACAAACACTTTACCTAACACTTTACAAGTGCCTGGGATGGAAGCACTGGAGCATGGGGTATTCTCAATTTTCCTTAACTTACCCTTAATTCAATTTTAACTGAAGAATTTGTACTATATATTCAGAGGGTGCCAAATTATGTTTAATACACTGTATCAGCTTCTCTCACAATATTGCTGAGGATTAAAAAAATATTTCACCTTTTTATAAGCATTTTTCCATTTTTATCTGAGATAAAGAAAACATGGTTATTTTAAAATCTGTATTGTAAATGTTAGTAAGGCTTGTGTCTTTTCCTGTTAAAAAAATTTTGTTGTTAATCTTACAGGCTCACATGTTTCATGAAAGGAATTCTAAGGACCATGGTGGTGAGCAAGAAAGGAACAGCCCTGACTCTCATCATGTCCACATGACTTGGACCAAAGAGAAATTTGTTGCTGAGAGGCATCGTCACCGTGAGGCTAACACAGGCATCCGGGACATTTTTAACATGAAACCGTAAGTACTACCCAGGCTGTCATGAGAATACAACAGCAGAAATGTGGCTATATTTAAGCGTTTAATTGTAAGTAAACATCAGTGACATAACATGCAACATATAAAGCATCCGCTGTTTTTTTTTTTTAATCAGCGTATATTACATTTTCTAAAACCACATTTTTGTTTCATCCTTTACAGAGAGTGGGGGCACCTGTAAGTCATATTTAATTTTGTTCACGCTGTTCTTTGTTTGCTTATGCTTATAATACTATTCTTATACTTATAAATGCTTATACTTTAATGCTCTGTTTTTAGTCATAGTCATAATCATAGTGATAACCAGTGTTGGGTGACGTTACTTTTTAAGGTACCTAATTACGTTACAAAATTATTGTCATTAAAAAGTAATCAGTTACGTGACAGCAATACCTTCTGATAAAAGTTAACTACTAGAGTACTTTTCCATTGTAGAAAATGTAACTCTTTTGTGATTCCTCATGCATGTTGTTTTAGTCAATACCTTTATAATTATTCTACCATCATCACTCAGCGAAGTTTGGCCCAGAAGTTAGGAATATCAGAGTAGACGGGTCATCGCAGGCGGGGCTCGTAGGATGACTTTCTCACTCACACACACACACACACACACACTAACGGAATCACTGCTGACTGGCTCACGAATTGCATAAATTGTCTGAATAACGGATAAAATTTTTGAAAATACAGTATAACTAAATAACTTGAGTACTTAAATGGCGGACCTAACGCATTAGATTACTCGTTACATAAAAAAAAAGTATTCCAAGTACTTTAGCGCATTCCTTTGTAACGTGTTACACCCAACGCTGGTGATAACTGTGTACTCATTACAGTTTGCTACAAGGCTGTTAACGAAAACGCAACAGTTTGGGAAAAATAACTGGCATAGGTGTGCATACTAATATTGTGTGCTTAGTAGTTGAGTGTTATAAATATGTATTTGTTGTTTTCTAGAAACCAGTCCAATGTCAGAAGAATGCACACTGCAGTTAAATTGAATGAAGTTGTGGTCAACAAGTCCCAAAATGCACACCTTGTTTTACTGAATATGCCGGGACCACCTAAAAATAATGATGGTGATGAGAACTGTATCCTTTCATTTATTATTTTAACCAGATCATGTTTAATTGTTGGTGCTTATTTAATAGTATGAAATTTTTTAACATTTTCTTTTTTCAGCTGTGTTTATATTCATATACTATGTGTGTGTGTATAGATCATATATACTGTATCATATATATGATTATTTTTATGTGTTGATTAGAGCTTACAGCTAATGAAAACACAAAATTCTGCATCTCAAAAAATTTTAATATTGTGAAAAAGTTCAATATTGAAAACTCATGGTGTCTCCAATATTGAACTTTTCCTCAGGCAACTGTCTAAATAACTCAGAAGTTGATTTTTAACATTTCCTCACTACAGTTCCCTACTACACCCTACTTACTTTTTATAGGTACAATGAACATGTATTTACTGACAATTTTTAAACCCTATAACTCATTAAACCCTGTCAGTGGCTCTAAAATCTTTTACTCTTGCAGCTACATACATTCCCTGTAATTTGGTAAATTATTCATAGCAATAATACAAAATACACTTTTAGTTCAATTAATGAGCTGATGAAAAGTATCATTGTTAATACTCTGCAATAAGTAATTGCTTGTATTGTAATTGGTGCTCTGTGGTTCTTATGAAAATTTACTCCTTGACAGCAATGTCCCAGACATGGAATTTTTGGAGGTGTTAATGGAAGGTTTGGAGCGGGTTCTGCTTGTACGAGGTGGAGGAAGAGAGGTCATCACCATTTACTCGTAGTTCACAGTGAAAATGACTAAACCTCAGGGAAAGTAAAAAGTACGGAAATGGGTATAACATCATTTTAACCACACTGGGATAGCCATTTAGACCTGTGCAAATATGCATTATTGGTCAAACATTTTCTATATTAAATGTATGTATTTATATTATGGTATCACTACCATGAATGCAGTATAAATGTTTAAATTCCTTACATAGTATTGGCATTGGTTTCTCAATGGCCCATCCACTCTCAATTTTATGACAGTGTTAATATTCAAGTTCCAATTAGTCAATAAGATTTAGTCACTTTAAACTGATTGTTTCTACTTTCCAGACTACTATCCACTTTATACAACTTTTATAGTAAACAAAAAGTATAATAAAGTAATAGAGCCCTGACAATTAAAGATTAAAAAGACCATCTGTTCTGTCAAACACATTAAAAATAAACCATGTAATGCAGTGTGACTCTAGGAGTTCAGAGCATTTTAGCCATTATTTGTTTTGTTTTATTTGCTGTTAAAAACATTTTTAAAAAAAATACATATATAGGCCTCATGATTGTGCAGTATAGAGTGACAATATGGGCAATATGATGAACTGAATTTTAGTTTATTTTAGACAACTTCCCAAACATGACTGAGGAACAAATTTGAAACTGGGTCACATAGGCAAATAAATACCACAGATACACATGATCTTGGTTGTTTCTATGACCAAAAAAAAAATAAAAAATCACAAAAATGTGCTCATTTTAAGAGTTCTTCGTTTTTGTGATGCCATTTCCATATTCCAGTATTAGTAAAAATAAACAGTTTATAAAGGTAATGGTAACGTTTGTTCTACTTGACATATCCAAAAACCCAAATTCACAATTTTAAGTCTGAAGCCTCCTCATTAACACACACCAAGGCTTCCATATAAGCATATGTATATTAAAAAAATATGCATTGTATCTAAATGCAGAGTATGACATTAATTTAAAAAATAATTTGTGGGGATTGATGCATAATATTAATGTTGTATATTATTTTTTGTTTATTTAATTATATTTTTGATTATTGAGTTGATTATGCTATATTCTGTGTTCTGTAAGACAATTCAATTAATGGTATTGTCATATAAAGTATTTGTGTTTTGAAAGTGTTTTGAAATTTGTGTTTTCGTTGTTTTAAAAGTGCCATTCCTTCACACGAAGAACTTCATTCTACATTTCAATTTCAGCATGATGAAGATTAAATGTTGTGCGTTACTGGTGCATATGTTCAAAGCTAGTGTCCATGTGCTAAGCCCAAAGTTGATGTTATAGGAAACTTTATAAATAAATATTTTACAAAGTAGATAAATGTACATTTTAGCATTGTTAAAGTGTAGCATAGATAAATATATACATAGAGAAAACTGTATATAGAGAAGCCTGCAGGAAATCATTTAACTTAAACTATAAAACCATAAAAACAGACGGCTTTCAGTTGAGACCTGTCTTCCTCATTAGTCAGTGCTATGTTTTGTTAATGTGTTTTGTGAAAATTGTGTAAATCAGTTCCTTCACTTAGCACATTAGCTGCCTATTTTAGTTTATTTAAGGCTTAGATTATTATTTTTTTGCCTTCTGGACATTTTTGCATACACACCAAACATAAACTCCTAAGAAGTAGATTAATTTATATTAAACATAAAACATTTTGTTTTTCCAATAAACTCACTGGATTGGGTTTTGGCTTTCTTATTGTCTGCTTTTTTGTGTGTGAGTGTGTGTGTGTGTGTGTGTGATTCCAGTAATCCAGATCTTGAGGTAGTTTGGATTATTGTCTATAGAAAATACAATGTTTACATTGTTGCTGCAAATGAACCAAAGTAAGGAATAAAGTGGGAAGAAAATAACTGCAGAAAGAAGAAAAAGTGGAGAAAAAAGAAACAGGTAGAACTCAATGCCAGTAGTGTTGATATATTTTTCCACCGACAACCCAATTATAGATATGACAATAACAGTGACTGCTGACTTTTGTACTGCTGACAGTACAATACATTCGTAGTGGATTGTTTAAATTGAAGTCCCAGCAGTATAAAATATTTCGATAGTCTGTCTATGACATATTGGTCCCTCCTGTCCAATTAGTAAATTAAAAGTTTTCTATGTAAAGTATATTTATAATCTCACTTTTTTAGAGCAATAGGTAATGGAAAAAGGGGCATGCATAATGTAGCAAGAACTACTTTTAGGCTAGGAAATAGCAAGTGGGGATACTCTATGAGAACCATGCTGGTGGTCTAAAATGCTAATAACATTATAATTTTCATTTCATTTCTTCCCTGATCTTTTCAAATGATAAGTTTTTGTATGTTCGAGAATGCTTGTCTATTTAAGCTATGTTTGTGTGATCTACATGTCCCTTAACTTCAGTTCTGTTATAAACAGACATCTACTGATAAAACTGTATGTGAATCATTGTACCTTACCCTAATATAACTTTAATTTGAAGGTAATGATGCATCATTTATCTCTGCACCCAGCCTTGCGATAGAATCTTGGAGAAATTAATCATGTCGATCAAGCAAAACACCATCAGTGTTCAACAAGACAAAGTAAGTAAATAGTAATGCTTATCTCCACAACACAAGGTCAGCAGCTCTAGCCTTGAGTCAGTCTCTCTCTCTCTCTCTCTCCCGTGTGAGTCATGGAAGCTCACATTTATTGCCATGTGATACAGTATGTACACAACTTATTTATAGTTTTACACCTGTGTCTATTGCACTGATTTATATATTTAAAAAAATATATTTTTAATGTAGCATGATATTAAATGTAACATTGTTAAATATATGAAACCTAATTTGTTTATTTGCTGTAGTGCCAAAATTGTAGTAATGGTAAAAGTTTAATTAATCTTTCTAATGTATGTTGACACTAAACATTCAGCTATATAGCTTTTGTGGTTTGTCAGGGTTAATAAAATAAGGTTTTATGACACAGCTTGTATGTAAAACATTTGCTCCATGTGGTTTAATTATATGATTTATTCATCATTTATTTTATGTAAAATGAGGAATTAAACAGTTTTAAGAGAAAATGGATTTATAGTCATCATACTATCATCAGTCCTGTTTTTAATTGACTTGGATTAAAATTTCAACAAGGAACAATATATTAGATATTGGTTGGTAAAACACTTCAACATTAACAGTTTGTCACATCTAAATAAAAATGGACATAAAAGGAGTTATTAACATCTCCCAAAATTATGCTTTCAATTTAAATTCATTGATAATTACTGTGATAATGGTAATCTTTATTTTGCATTCAAATACAGCTATATATATAATTTTAAAGAAAGATTATTATTATTCATTCCCTTATATACATATTCTTGGCTATTCTTTCAGCCAGAAATATGTATATGAAATAGTTACTGCTATATAAAATAAACAAGCCAGTAGGTAATAAATGTATTTGATACTAACAAGCATTATCACACACCTTCACAAAACCTCCCAATGCACAACCACATCCACAGCAAATATTAGCAATTTGAAAAGAAAAGACCGCAGAAGGTGAAATTTGTTTCTGAAGATAAAATAGAAGTAGCAAAACACATAAACAGTTCTTTAGGTGGATATTAAGAGGGTCTGTTTGGTGCAGAAAATTAAGAAAATTTAAAGTAAAAGAATCCACAATAACATTTTGCACTTTAGACTTTTTTGTTTTGTATGAAGTTATCATACCATAGATTTAGATGAAGAGGAATTTCTTTCTCTTCTTGGCTTTCTCCTGTTACTCTGATGCCTGTCCAACACAAGAGATATGTTTTTACCACTTTATCAAGTGGCATATAATGTATCATATTTTGGTATATAATGAGGCATATAACGTATTACATTTATAAATAGATACATTTTGTAATAGTAGAAAACAAGACTAACATAATTTAGTATTTTTGGCTGGTATAGAACAAAATTTGTATTTTAATGCTAATTTAAATTTTAACCTGCTTTTAGTACAACATTGACAATTATTTAAAGTTTTGTTTAGTCCTTACCTGGGAAGTTGCTTGATCCGTGACATACTTGACAAGATCAAGAACAATAGTCCAATAAATGCAGCCATAGTGATCCATAATATTATAACAATAACATCTAAAGTAAATCACAGAAATGGTATTTTACATATTATGATAAACTTTAAGAATCGCTCACAGGCATTACATTTCAGATACACGATGAACCCACATCTGTTATATTTGAGTTTACTCGCATCCACAGGTACAGGATCCACATAATCATAGTAATATTCATATGTCCATTCATATGTTGAAGAGTTGGTGGATTTTTCCATTGTCACTGACTTCACTGAAAGAGTCATTAAAAAAATCTACATGCTATGTGGTTCCATTAAAACCTACCCCCATGAAACCACTGTCAGACTGTAAGGACATGGTTTGAAGGACATGAACTGAGGATGAAAGAATGACACCGCTCCCCCGGGACAATTATTTTCTATGTGAGTGGTGGAAAATATACAGTTCTGCAGGAAAGTCTTGGGCCAAACCTCTTTATATTAAATTTAAATAAAGTATGTAGAATAAATAAAATAGGAACAATGCTTGATCAGACTGCAAAGTTCTATGCCTTAATTTAAATGTTTTTTTGCTTGAATGATTCATACGTACTGTAGGTCACTGTGTGGCTTAACAAACCAAAGAACGTTCTTCTGAAACTGGTCAGGTACAGGGACTGGATTGAAAATAAGAGCCAAAAACGTGCAAAGAAAATGAGTGATAAAAATAAACGTCCTTCGGGAAGCCTGGAGAATTATTCCTCAAGACTGCATTAAATACAAGACAGTCTGTTTTTTTTTTTTGTGTGTGTGTGTGTTTTGAAAGTCGCAAAATATAAATAAATGAGGGGTGGCTCATGATTTCTCCACAGTACTGTACTATATATGTACTGTATATGATAAACTGTATAGGTTTACCAGTCAAAAGTTTGGACACACCTTCAAATTCAATGTTCTTTTCTGTTTTGGATTTCTTTCTGCATTGTAAACCAATGCTGATGGCATTCAATAACCTCCTTTACAGTTGATATTGAGATGCATATGAGGACTTGTATGCTAGGCTGGACAGTAAGGAGGGTGAGGTGGATCTGTACAGGTTGGCGAGGCAGAGAGAT
>JAOTQY010000050.1:15201103-15214380 GCA_026413445.1 Dolichallabes microphthalmus
GTGCAATAACGGTGCTACCGTTTTTTTACGGTAGAATTCTGGCAACCACAGCTGCCGGTTTTTTACCGTAAAACTGACTTTTTTTTTTTTTACGGTGTACAAAGATCTGATTTTCAAGGCAGTGCTTGTAGTGAACCACGGGCCAGATTTTTTCACAGCAGCATGTCAGATTACGAGGACAAGGGCAGTAACACATTTGCAAAGAGACCGGAAGTGAGATGTGCCTAAAATACGAATCTTGTCAATGAAGTAAATGAACATCAGTTAAGAGAATTTGGATTTAAGCAGAGAATCCTGAAATAGATTTTTAAAAATGATCACTTGTGTAACAAAATGTAATGCAACCAAATCCCAGGAGTGAGCCACCAGCAAGCAGATGCAAAGACCATGAGTGCAGTTAATGTGTTTCTTCCACAGGGTTGCCGCTGGGAGTCAGTTTCAAAATGGAAGCCTTTCTGCAGCACTGTGCCATGACACACCCTGGTGGGAGTATAGAGCCTGACAGATTATTTTGATGTGCACTGTCTTGAAAAATATTCTTTAATGTTTGTTGTTGTTGTTGTTGTTGTTGTTGTTTTTTGATGGTTCATGTTTCTTTGTTTCCTAAGGGGGTCTTAGAAGTCTTGCTAACTGAAAAAATTCTATATCCATAGAGAAAAGTTTCACATACACTGGCTTGAGGAGTGCTTTAAAAAATTTGAGAATACTTCTTATTATGAGTAAAAATCTGTAAAATTTCTCTGTGTTAGGATAGCTGCCCGAGAAAGGCAGCTGGGATTGCACACTTTAAAGAGTTCTGTGGACAGCTGGTTTTAATCGTATTGCTCCTCTAGTCTAATTAAATAACTTACCTTCTTTTTAAATCTGTCAACCACTTGGCAGACTCTTTGTAATTACCTGTGAAACTGAAATGCTGCTAAGAGACACCGAGACAGACAGCTGCAGTCTGAATTTGGCCTCATGTTTGAAGACAATATTAATGAAGATTATAAGTCTGTTATCATGGCAGCAATATCTATCTTACTTATTCTCTATACCGCTTATTATGTTCAGGGTCATGCAAGGCCTGGAGCCTATTCTGGGGGTCTACGGGCATGAGGCAGGTTACACAATGGGCAGGGTGCAAATCTATCACAAGGAAACTATCCATATAGATGTGTTGAAATTCTTTTTTGTGGTTTTAATTTGATATTCAAAGAATGCAAAAACAGTGTCATGTTATTCCAGGATTTATTCAGTATGGTCTTAACAAAAGATTACTAAAAGCTGTGCTGAAGGTTGTTCTGAAGGCTATACTGAAGGCTGTCAGATACATTGTTTGTAGTATTATTGTAGGCTTGTTTTTCTCATTGATAGTATCATTTAATGGACTATTTAAAATATTTTAAAATATTTATTATTTATGATATACACTCACCAGCTAGTTGTCGGTGAATGTACTGTATAGCATAAATAATGAATCAAAAATTAAATCAAATATGAATCAGTTCAGCAAAAAAATTATTTAAGACTGACGTAACCATATTGACTTAGCATTAAGTGTTCATAATGTGGCAAAATACATTAAATGGTTAATCTGTCTAACAACATGCTCAATCTCTGTGTGGGTACTGGGAAACTGGTACAAAACACTTAGGTTACACATTTGGTTCTTTATAACACCCTGAGAAACACATTAAACCATCTAAATGGGCTTTTAAACTGAGGTGCACATAACAAAATAAAATTTAATGTATTGTAAACCTATTATTTGGCTGGATAATAAGATTTCACGCTGAATTGTTTTCATTATAAGATGAATCTTACAGTTTCGCTGTTTAAGCACCATGGGTGCATAGAAAACTTGGGACAAAAGGGTTGATTGTTTGGCATGGAAATGAATTAAGCTACAGGTTGCATTATTGTTTGGCTTTATAACTCTGCATAATTAATTAATTGACCTCTCATTTACATGAATCTATGCCTGTTTTAAAATACCTCACCTATGAGTTGCAATTATCCTATTTTGGCATTACATACGCAGCTGTTGTGTATATATGAGGTTGTCTATACAAATTATGATGGTGTCTGTCCGTTTGCCCTGAGTTAGTTTTCTGCTAGGATATTAGGTGGTTTAAAAGGCAAAAATTGTCTAAAACATATATTCCATGACTTAAATAAATATATACCAGTGAACTGGTGACAGGATCATGGGCGCTCAAGGCTCATCTATAGTATGCCTGTGTAAACCAAATGCTAGCCCATCCAGTCCGATCCCACAGAAAAGCCAACATAGCACAAATTGCTAAAAAAAAAAGAAGAAAAAAAAGTAAATGCTGGCCTTGATAGAATTGATCCTGGCCTTCAAATTCCCCAGATCCTAATACGGCCAAGCATCCATGGAATGCACAGGACAAACACATCGAGCTCATATAGGCCCCAACCCACAATCCACAGCACCCAATGTTCTGATGCAAGACACCATCACATCCCCTAGAGGTCCTGTGGAGTCATGCCCCGCGGTGTCAGAGCTGCCCCTGTAGCACAATGGGAAGCCATATAATATTGGGATATTCAGATAGTACAGTAGGCTTAGATGATCTGTAGTGGGAGTAAGTTTGCACATACTGACACAATCCATGCACAAATACATATTTATAGAAAGCAAAGAAATTCATCCAAATTATTTTCACAAACCAGACTCTCTCTTTTATGCAAGGCAACATTGTACCTTATAATAAAGCAAAATGGTAAATCTAGAGTTGATTTAAAAAATTAACACAATCATTAAATTTAGCAACTTGTTTCTATCTCTCTGGCCTAGACTTTACTATTATTTTGTACTTTATCAAACTGGATAATTGAGCTCATTGAAATCATTTTTGTAATTGTATAAGAACATAATAAATGTTCGTGCTACAGTAATTGCCAGCATTTCACTGCTTCATACATGAAACTTCATGTTATATTTTTGTTACATTTGTGATTTATGCATGTTGCTTTGCAGTAAGACTTTCTCATGATTTCCTTTGTGACTTATCTGTCATTAACATGTTCAAGTTTTGTTTTTGTGTCTGACTTTTCTGGTGCAGTCATCAAACTGAACACATTTTCAGATTTATGTCATACCCAGTTCTTCTTCTTCCTTACACTTTGCCCTCATCAAAATCAGCTCACTTCTATTAACCCCATTTGTCAGTCCACCCTTCACCACACTGACTCTAGTACATATTGGATCTGCTCCTGCATGCTTGCCATTTCTCTCTTTCGCCTATCTGTCTTTTTTTGGTCAGAAACTGTCTCTACTGGTCACTTTCCTTTCATTGTGGATCATTTTTATCTGCTCTGTTATCTTCATTCTGTTCCCCTATAACCCAGTCACACACAATTCTGTTTCTTTCTTTCTTTTGGTTCCCCTTCCTTCTTTTTACTTTCACCTACATTGCCTGCTCTTTTCCTGCTTTACCTAGATTGGCTGATCCCATTGTTTGCTTCTGACACATCCTCTGTCACTTCTTACAGTTGTACATTTGCCTGACATTACGCCATGTCCTACTTTTGACTTTAGATAACCAACACGTCTCTCCTTTTCTTACCACTGACTCGCCACCTGTCATAATCTGTAATTATCCACATTTTTCTTCCTTTTTCTCTTGATTGTTCTCCATGGGAAATTTAATTCCGTTATTTTTTTTCTTTATATCGCTTGCTGTACTTTGTGTTTATAATGTGAGCTACACTTTAGCAGTTACAGGTCCCATGCTAGAAAGCTCCTTCATCTAAACCCTTTATCCACCACAGATTATAAATAGCAGAACACTTTAGTTTTTTCTATTGCTTAACTTATTCTATTGATCCACCAAATATTACACTAAGCAAACACTTGCACTATTATAAATTCTAACATAAACACTAATTAGTGCCAGTTTCATCTATATGTTAAAATATGGTAAATCCTGACAGTCATATTAGAGCTGCAATTATTATTTATTATTAATTATTAATTATTTTTAGTGTGTAAAGTTTAAAATAATGGAAAAGTGAAAAGTCTGGATTCTTTATATGATCTTTAAGCTCTCAATGCTCAAAAGTTAAACTTCAGCAGATGCAGCTGAGACACAAGGACAAAATCAAGCACAGAGCTGTTCTACCACAGCACTTTTGAAGCAGCAGCTGTATTGTAGAGGAGAATTGAAGGAGATTGCACAATTCAAATATATGAATCTATAAAGGAATCTGTAAAATAAAATAAAAAAAGGGATAAGGGAAAGTTGGGGCAATATGGAAATTTTAGTAAAAACAGAAAATAAGTCACCTTAAAAGTGTTTTCACCTTTTACTATATTGCAAACACTTAAATAATATGTAATTTATATATTTTTTAAAATAATATTATTTAAGGACATGAATTTAGTTTTCTGTTAAAAATACATGCTCATTTCAAATTTGGTGGCTGCAACACCCTCCAAAAATTGGAACAAGGACATTTAATACTAACAACTGTATGTCACATGTTGAAATTACACAGTGATGAGAAGCAGGCGTTGTTAAACAGGTGAACAATTAAGTTCTAGCGTATAAGGCAGTGAATTTAAGTACTGGAAGGATTTTTGGCACATGCATCAGTTGACAATATCCTTAAGAAATGCAAGGAAACTAGTAAAATCTGGAAGCATGCAAGGGCAGGACCAAAAACTACTTCTGAATGTGTGTGATCCCTCAGAAGTCTCCATATTAAAAATCATCATGCTTCTGTAGTGAATATCATATTGTGGGCTTGGGAACACTTTGCTAAACCTTTGTCCTTTAACAGCATTCTTCACTGCAGCAAGGTGGAAGCCATACATCAATACTGTCCAGAAGTGCTGAAGACTGTTCTGGGCTCTGTCTCATCTGAGATGGATGGTGACACACTAGAAATGGGTGACACACAAGAACCAAAATTTGGTTTTGGTCTTATATTTTATTTGTTGTTTTTGTAGACTAAAGCCATCATGTTCTCTGGGCCAGAGTGGAAAAGGATCATACAAGTTTCTATAAAGGACCAACCAAGCTTTCTATGTCCTAAATCCAGCGTCGGTCATAGAATAGGGGAGTGTCCGTCCCCATGGTATGGGTAAATTGCATATCGGCACCATTAATGCAGAAAAATACATTTAAATTTTAAAGTAACATATGCTGGCATCTGTAGGACAATGCCAAAGTACATTAAATTCTATTAAATTAAATTTTATTTGTATAGTGCTTTTAACAATTGTCATTGTCGCAAAGCAGCTTTACACCGTTAAAATAATTATTTAAGTTTGTAAAGAATGTGAATGTGTATGAATCAAAATTGTCAGATAGTCCCTGATGAGCAAGCAGAGGGCGACACTGGCAAGGAAAAACTCCCTGAGAGGAAGAAACCTTAAGAGGAACCAGATTCAACAGGGAACCCATCCTCATTTGGGTGAAACAGAGAGCAGGAATTGATCTGCATTCATACTGTGTGTTAGGTGGCAGGCAGTTCAGTATAACAGTTGATGTTAATTGATGTTAATATGGAGTCCAGGTAGTTATTGGAGGCTCAGGAAGACTGAGGATATTCCAGTCCTGAACTATCGAGCAACTGCAGCCAAGTCAAGTCCTCAGAGAAACGGCTGTCACCATCAGTCGAGGCCAGAACCCTCTTCATGGTGAAACCATCCCCAGTCACCGGACGCATCCCACAAAGATACACGGTGCATTCTTCTTGGGTGATACATACAGGGCTATGTAAACACAGAGTATGGGTGCTTAACTGACCTGCCTGCAGTTATGCATGGCATTATGGAGTGCAAATGAGGACCCCAGCTTCTGGGCAACTGGGCAGCTAGAGAAATGGATAATGGGGGAAAATCCCAATAACGCGTCTTAAGGTGTCTTCAGTACCCAAAAAGTCACATGTCCTAAGGTTTTTAAAAAATGTTGCAGTGATCAGATTTGAAATTATGCATATTTGTTTTTAAAAAGAAAAAAAGTCATTAATAAAATCCACATAGTATAACATCAGACAATTTCCTAATGTAAAGTTTTCAATGCAGCACCGGGTGAATATAGATTTGACAGACTCATTTTGCTGTTATTACCATTATGACATACAGTATGTGATGACTTGAAATGGTTTTAGTGGGTTCATCCCGCCTATTCATCTGCATATTCAATCATCATTTATTAGGTAATTTCCTCATATACTTTGTATGGTAAAAGGTTGGAGACTTCTGAACCTGACCATTACAACAATATGAAGAGATTTTATGCCATTTCTCTTCGCTGAAACCAAGTGTATATAGTGTATATGGACTGCATATATAAAGCATTTTACTTTTGACTATATGAACAAAATATGCACCTTAGTTTTTATAGCAGGTTATTTGCCAGAAATAGTCATTACAGTTTTCAGGCTTGTGTGTGGGCTGCCCTGCATTTTACTGTGGCGGGTGAAAGAAGGGCATTATTCACAACTCTAGTCTATTAATAATGTATAAGCAATATCTCTTGAGCTTAAGAAATTACTTATTTCTCTTAAACACAAGGAGGAATTACTCACTCACTCACTCATCTTCTATATACCACTTTATCCTGTATTCAGGGTCGCGGGGACCTGGAGCCTATCCCAGGAGACTTAGGGCACAAGGCATGGTACACCCTGGACATGGTGCCAATCGATCCCAGAGCCTGGAGGTGCGAGGCAACAGTGCTATCCACTACACCACCATGCTGCCTTAGGAGGAATTAATATACAAAAAAATATTGTTATTAATGTATATCACTGTTTCTCTTTAATTATGGATTGCAAAATAGAAGATGCACATTTTGTTTGCCCCTTAATTTTAATCACAAACAAAGATGATAACATGGGGCAAATATCCATATATTTACAGACGTCATTGAGAAGCATTATGGGATTATAAAAGTCTGTAAATATCCTGAAGAAATGTTCTGTTCTTTTCTATTTGAAAATGATATAACACTCTGATAAATGCAAAATACAATGAATTATTCATGGTTCATTTTGCCACACACCATAGTTTTATTACCAACAAAACAATATGTATTACAATGCAGGGTTGCTGCATTTGTAAATTGAATGTTACATTAAATTCAACCATTGTAAAAACCTGGTACATGCAAAACTGTAAAAGAAAGCAGTCTAAATTTAGCCATGCTGAGATCAGTGCTAAGACATTGACAGCGCAAACTAAGGAGCACATCTTCACCAATAGATAGTCAGCACTTCTCCGTTGGCCTCCATACCCTGGAGTCATCTCTTTATCTTTCTTCAGGTCAGAGTTTAGGCATGCAAGCTTGTCAATAGTATGGATGTGCGTGAGCTTTTTAATCCATACAAATTTGCCCTTGCTAATGTGGGTCTCAAGTGTGGTGTAAAGCAGAGTTCAACTATAATTTGTGGAGAAAGGGGTATAAAACTGTTTAGTTATATCTGGCTTAATGTCATGAGGTAAGAGAAGTAAATCTTTAAGCAGAATTCTTTAAGTCTTTTTTCAGGCAGCACTATTGGTTAATTTATTGTTGACATGGATATTATTATTATTATTATTGGTCGTGGTGGTGGTGGTGGTGTGTGTGTGTGTGTGTGTGTGTGTGTGTGTGCCCCTCTAGCGCCTCGTGCCATGGGCGGAAGCGCTGTCAAATCCACCGCTCCGCTCCTATGTGTGCTTCCTGCATAAACATGCTTTGGGGGCATGGTGGGGTGGTTGGTACCATTACCACCTCACAGCTCCAGAATCCCTGGTTTGATATTGACTTTAAAGTGTATTGGTTGCTCTGCCCATGTTGGTTTCCCTTAGGGTTCTCTGTTTCCCCTACCTTCTTAAAACATGAAAGGAGCTGGATTGGCTGCTCTAAATAGCCCCATGGTGTGTGTGTGTGTGTGTGTGTGGAGACAAGGGGTACCCTGCGATGGACTTGTGTCTCATCCATGGTGTGCTCCCATTTCATGCCTTGTGTTCCTCGGATAGACTCCAGATCAACTAAGACGCAGACCAGGGTAGAATGGTTATAAAATAAATTAATGAATGATAGAATTGTTAAGATAGACAGTTGCATTATCCTCTGGCATGGATTTTTGTTTTTGCATTATTGTTACCAGCGTTTATCTAACAAATGGGCCTTTAACGTAAACAGCACACATGCATTTGACATTTTCAGCCATTTTGATAAAGCAGCTGTGAGCTTGACAACTCGAAACGCCCTTTCATTAAGTCTGAACTCGATCAGATCAGACGTGTTAAACACTACCACGCGCACCTCAGTTTCGCCGTTTGATAGACCGAGATAGACCGAGTGGGCTTTTCCCCTGATTTCAGCACTGAACAGCTCCTCTAGCGCCTCGTGCCATGGGCAGAATCGCTGTCGAATCCAACACGCCTGAAACCATTGAAATTTCTAAATGCGTCTATTGTTCTCTCGTACAAGTGTTGATTTCTCGCAGACTCAGCTGACGGGACGTAACAGGCGCAGCTTTCCGTGACACGGGTGGCAACAAAAGCGCGTCGTGTCTTCCCCGTACAGATCGTTACCAGATATACTCTGTATAATCTGCGTGAAAGACGGAACATATGCGTGTAGGAATTAGCTTTGCTGGTTACTGTGGCCTTTTGAGGTTATCGATACGTCATCGCGATCTGTAAGGGATTGGCCGCTTTTCTGCTTCCCTTTTTTTTTTTTTTTTTACTATTTCTTTCCCACAATTTGCAAACGCGGCCAGAGCTCGCCTCCGGAGCGGCAGGATTCCCACAGCTGTGGAAGGTAAACTGCATTTTTATTACGTGATATATTGCTAATGTATATTGGTGACACACAATGAAATCCATGTCAGGCGTGCTACTTCTGATACATTTCTGCATTTGTGTTGCTCATCCGGAGTCCACTTTGGTCGTATGCAGGAATGCCGCAGTTCAAAATTAAACCTCTTGTCTTTCTGTCTTCTAGATGATCTAAGATTAAGCATATCATTAGAATTTATAAAAGACTAACTATAAAGCTGCGGGCCTACCAATGATCCTGATTTATTTATTATTCATTATGAAAGTTCAGGCACTATTGCAGAGGTTTTACCGTTCCACCGCTCCTGGTTTGACAGATATATAAAATATAGGCATTTTTCATGCCTTACACTGGGTAACTATTTTTTTTATGTTTAGAAAGACATTTTCGTGTTTAGACTAGACTAGATCAAGTGATTATGAGGTTTCATTGAGGTTTTAACCGCATTAGCACTTTTATTCAGTTCTACACTCGATCTATTTTAGGGTGCCTCCCGAGGGAATCTTCAACTCCTTCTGTGCAAGAGGAATGAGCGCAATATAGAGGCAACGGTGACACAAGGACTAGAAATTCGCCGTCAGCGGAAAGTCGTCCTGATTTTTCTTTCTTTTTTTTTTCCTGAGGAATACGCTTTTTTTTTTAAGGACTAAATGAGCGCCGGGTCCTCCGAAAGCCTGGCGCTTTCTATCCCACCGTGCACCTCGAATGGCACGGCGCGCGCCAATGGCACGTGCGCCGACCCCACCGACCCGCTCTTCCGCTCGTTTTCGTCCACGATGGTGCTCCTGGTGCTTGTGGCGATGATCGCCGGCACTATCATGGTCTCCCTCGTCACCTTTCACCTGCACAAGAGCAAGATGAGGAAGCGCAAAATGCAGAAAGCGCAGGAGGAGTACGAGCGCGACAGCGGCCGCCCCAAAGCCGTGCGAGGGAAGCCGGCGACCAGGCACTGCGTAATGGAGAGACCCACGGCGGTGCAGAAAAGCGACCTGAACGCGAAAAGATCGGATAAAGAAGCCACCGGCAGCGCAGGTATCCTGGAGAAAAAGTGCACGGATAGTACGAGACATACGAGCCAGACGCGTGGCGATCACCTGTTGGAATCCGTCGCGGTGTCTTGATTAACGCGGTGCCATCCCAATGATCTGACCCTGTAAATACATCCCGTGTTTTCGTATAATTTAATTACACGGGAAGGGGGGATACGTCTGTACGCATGAACAGTGCTAAGTCTTCTTCAGCTTCAGGAGGGAGGAGCCCGGTGGAAACAATGGACGCGTGCTTCAAGACCAATAGATTTATAACGGTTTATAAGATAGTGTGTGAGGATTGTATAGATCTCCTTATTTCATTCATATAAATATTCGGTTCCCATTGCTAAACCAGGGAGTTGCCTCATTTTCTGCATTTAAGAGCCTAAAATTTCATCTGGACCGTCACCATTGATGGATGATATGCACCAAAATGTAATATTAGGAGTAGGAGACATACTGGATGATATTTTTCTTGCCGAAAGTCAGGTATGACTTCATGATTGAATTGAGGAGTACTCAAACAACTAGCCTTGGAGACTTCAATGTAGAGTTCTTCCTCATACATCCACATATATATATATTTTAGAGTACTTTCAAGAAGCATGCTCAGCGAGGTCCCCAGTGTTGAGAAAAGACCCTAAATAAAGGAATTTGAATTGACCTACTGGGCATAAGTACAAATTAACCCACTGGGCATATGCAACCTAGAAACAAATTCAGGATCCATTAAAGTGCTAAACATGTTAATACTTCAGACATCATCAGAACTTATTACCTAAAGTCCTCATACAAAATGAATCTGTGTGGCATCTTCAAAGGATTATTTATTAACATCTTACTTTCATGAAGACAACTTAAAACCTTTCTAAGGAGTGTTGTGTTTCGACCTAGACTAAATTTAGGGCTAGTCTGCATGCCCACTGGGAAAATTTGAATCATGAATGAAGACATACATTTCTCATTTGCATCTAGATAGTATAACCCTATATGTAGGAACATGTTATAATACAACACTGTGGATTATGTTGTACTCCTTTATTATAGCTGTCTATTTTAAGGAAAATAACTTATGTATCAATATTAGGCTAAATTGTGATCTAAGTTTATGTCAGATAGCGCCTAAGGTCAGGGGAGAGTTGGGAAGTTAATCTGGGAGATTGGCATGAAGAACTGTGGTAGTTTTTAGCCCCCTTTCCCTGAGACTGTTAATGCACTATTGCAGCTCCTAGTGGTAGTATTAAAAGCATCTTCATGTTTTGGTCACAGTGCCGTATTCCCATAGCGATATACAATATATAACCAGAGGTATTTTAGTTATGTATTACGCTACAGCTTTTGATCATTGCTTTCTTCTTTGCATTTTTGCTCAAGATTAATCTAAAACTAACAAGTAACTATTTTATCATACTATGATTATATCTAAGGAATGTCATTTAAAATCTACAGTGAATAAGACATTTTCAAAATTTATTCTCTGTATTTCCTTGACGTTGTGTTTAATCATAAGGAGACATTCAAGACAACATTGTAATGAAAACAGGTGTTATTATTTTATTTATTTTACTACTTTGAGGTAACAATAAAGAATTGTGAAAATATGTGTGTGTGTGTGTGTGTGTGTACGTTCGTGTGTGTGTGTGTGTGTGTGTGTGTGTGTGCACGCTCTTCTTGCAGACCTAAATGGAGCATCATTAAGGTAATAGGCTCATTAGTATAATGTGCTAATCGTGACAGGGAATAGAAAGGGACATTATAAGAAAGCTGGCATGCTGCTGGAGAATAATGGGTAGTCATCCAGTGTTATAAAAACGTCTGTCCAATATGAACAAAGACTTTGACTTTTGCCTGTAAATTTTATATAATTAATATAGTTTGGGCAGTGTGTAGTCACAGGACACATTTCAACAAAGTAATTGAGAATTCAGTTGTACCCTATAGGTACAGTAAATGCCCTAGGTCATTACAGTCTTTATAGTCACATGTTCCATGTAAGATTGGTGAGAATTTCTGAAAACATCAAGTATTGGTAATCAGACAGATATATGTACTTATTTTAAGTTATAACAAGCTACTTACCAAGCTATAGGCCATCCATGATTCCATGGTTTTTAGCTATACTTAATCAGGGATGATGTACAAAAAGTTTTAAGTCCTGTGCTAAAACATTCTTAAAAATGAAAAGTTCCAAATATGCTCTTAAGGACCCCTTTTTCAAATGACTCAGGTTAGTAATTTATTTTATCCTCTCACACTGACACATCTGACCATAAATATCAAAGCAAGTTAACAAATGTAAAAGGTGTTTATTGTTACTTCACATTATAATTTTTTTTTTAGCACAGAACAACATATAACCCATATCTGTGGCCTGGAGCCTAATAGAGAAAAATTGGTCCTGTTTTGTGGGTGTATGGCATGGAATTACTTGGCTTCCAAGTCAATCAAAGCATCCAGTACTTACTGGATATTACTCACACACTCCAAGTGTGTTTAACTGCCCTGGAAACAATAGCATTGGCACCAATCTATTTAGTGGTTGACTTTTCTCACACATGTCATAAATGTAATACATGCATTTACCTTTGCTCATTTGGCTGAGACTCCTAACCAAAGTTGTTGGGGTGTGCTGTGGTCTGGTCGGTACCAGCACATTGTCAGTTGACCCTTGGGGTGCTGTGGGTGTCAGGGTGGGGACATGTTGTCCGGAGCATGTCTGCCATGTCAATTGGCTTGGGATCTCTGCCTTTCTATCATGGCCAGCATTGACTTTTTCAGCAAGATGTGCTGCACTGGCTTGTCTGCAAGATCAGACCAAACAGACTAGCCTTTGCTCCCCAGAGAAATAAATGGGCCTGGTGTGGCCATGATCCTGTCACCAGTTTACTGGTATATAATTGATAATCAATGTTAATGTGTTAATATTAAGTGGTGTTATTGTTATGAATGATTGGTTTAAATCTCACCTACAAGTAAGATTTGTAAGATACCGCTTGTACTATCAAGCAACTCCTGACTGAGGGGCTATGGGACAGTGCTGGGGCTTTCTGTTTTTTTTTGTTTGTTAGTTTTTTTTAAGAATTTTGAAATTTTCTTCTGCATCTTGACCTGGAGATACCAAAATGAACTTCTGCCAACTTTAACTTGTTGTAGTGGTGATATACTGTACCTCTACTTTATCCTCAGCTTACTGGCATAAGATTCACACAGCTCTCCTTTACCAATTTTATAATAGGATGGTATGCTGTAACTAATGACTCAGCAGGCTAAAAACAATGACTAATAACCTTAGCTGATCTTTCAAAGCAAATTATGCATGTATTTCTCAAATATACAGTGGGTTGCAAAAGTATTCGGCCCCCTTGAGCTTTTCCACATTTTGCCACATTACAGCCACAAACATGAATCAATTTTATTGGAATTCCACGTGAAAGACCAATACAAAGTGGTGTACACATGA
>JAOTQY010000050.1:15220190-15230610 GCA_026413445.1 Dolichallabes microphthalmus
CGATATCGTTCCATAATCTATAAATAACCAGCATGGTTTAAATATCTGCCATAGCCTGATGATATAAAGTGGTGTATAAATGGTTTGAATATCTGAGCCAGCTCTGCATATAAATACAAAACTGTTCTTGCACTAATTCACTGGCTGTCCCTTATAAGACGCATGTGGACTAATTCTTACTGGAGTTGCTGACGCTGGGATTACAGGAATAATGTACACTTCTCAGCAGATCGCCACAGAAGTAGCAAGTACATGCAGTGTTTTTTGCACAACATTTTCAGAGCACTACTTTGTTGTAGTTAGTCCTATGATTATAGTGAGGTGAGGTCCAATATTTCTCACCTATTAAATACTTATCGTGCTCCTCAGTATTAATGAAGCAAGCTGGTTTATAGCTTACAGTACTGCTGTCATAGAGCAAATGTGTTTTGAGATGCAATAGTGGCATCGCGTGCAGTTCTAATACTGCACCAATATAAAGATTCAGTCGTTTGCATCGAGAAGCAGTAAGTCAGTCTTGTCAGGTGCTCCTGGCTTATTAAACTTACACTAAAGCTTCCTAAGAGGTAAACCCAGTGGTTTGCTATGTAACTTGCACAAAATGTAGTAATGGGTGGTTTCCATCATTACATGGTGCAGTTCACTTTAAGAAGGGGGGGGGAAAAAGTTGTCTCATATTCAGCTATGGACAATTGAACCAGAAAAAGATGGCCTTTTAGACACAATGTGATACAGATGCACACAGGGATGTATATGAAGATGTGTGTCTGTGTATGAGAAAATAAGCATACATTCAGACAAGTGACATGCCAACTGAGCTGCAACACTGTCATGATGCCATTTCAGCTCGGTTTTTTACAAGTTAAAGAGGAAATGGGATGCACTCAGATATACTCATGCAGATATCATGCGATCCCAACTTTTGGTGTAATTTCTGATCAAACCAATGTTTAATTGTAGTTTTAAAAAATCTTAAGATCATGGGGATGTGCACGAGTACTCGATTAACCGAGTACTCGAACGCATTAGCGATGATCGAAAGTGCCGACCGGAGCACAGAGCGAAAATGGCCGCTAAAGCGCGCAGCGCCGTTTAGCCGAAGAGTCCCTCCTTCTCGAAACTCTGCCTCCGCGCGCATTCCCCCATCCCCGCGCGCACCCCGACGGAAAGTTTGGAGGAGGAAGGACTCTCCGACAACACGGCGCTGCGTGCTATCCTGCACGTTTCCTGCACGAGTACTCGAGTACTCGTTTTTTAAACCTCCGATTACTCGAAATGAAATATGAACAAAAATGCCCGTCCCTAATCAGTAAGCATTAATATTTGTTAATTATTAACAATAATAACACTTTTTGTGCTTTTGGACAGATCCCGAGGTGCAGGTGGGCCAGGCGGACCCCGCAAACAGAAGGAGCTCCCAACAGAGCCTCCATACACAGCATATGTGGGCAACCTGCCCTTCAACACAGTACAAGGAGATATAGATGCTATCTTCAGAGACCTCAGCGTGAGGAGTGTGCGACTAGTCAGAGACAAAGAGACCGATAAGTTTAAAGGTGATGTCACTATTAAAGGCTACATAACAATTCTATCATAAATCATCAGTATCTTCCCGCCATTAACGATTGTTCGGTTCTTCTTTTTAGGTTTCTGTTATGTCGAGTTTGATGATTTGGAATCTTTAAAAGAGGCTTTGACATATGATGGCGCTGTGAGTAGCTGGTACTTGTGTAAAAATGAGTCAAGTAGTAATACAGTGTGTGCTACCATGCCGGTGCTGTCTCTTACAGCTGCTTGGAGATCGATCACTGAGGGTGGACATTGCAGAGGGCCGGAGACAAGAGCGAGGCGGTGGCTTTGGCTTCCGAAAAGATGACAGAGGTTTGCGTCTCATTTTCGTTATAAAACAATGACTTGACTTTGGTTTTATCCCCTCCTCCCCCAATAACTCTGTTGCAAATACTTTTAATTCTTCACTTGCTTGGTCTTTCAGTCAACATTGCCTACTCAAATCCAAGTCTTAGTAAGAATAAGAATCATGTGTTATAACAGGTTTTTAGTCGTCCTTGCACTATGCCATGTGTCATTTATGTCTTTTATTCATCAGTTGATCAGGATACTGGTGATTCACCAGAGCTTCAGCAGAGGAGAAAAAAGAGAATATCCCGCAAATACAAGCTCCCACTTTTTTTCCCCTATATAACCAGTAGAACCGGATCAGAATGCAGATTTCGGTGCCTCTCTTCGGTGCCACTTACATACTTGAATGATCTAATTGAAATATTTTTCCTCTGGTTTTCTAAAACGGACGTAAAAAGCATAATCACCCATCACCATAATCGACCACATGTGAACGCGAGACAGGAAGCTCTAATAATACAAATACAACTAATCTTTGCTGTAACGCAAGTGTCCGTTTTCACATTTCAACTTAAAAGCACAACTCAGGAAATGAGCTCATCCGATGCAGTGTGTGAATGCAGCAATTACCCCTGCTCTGACGACAACAGCCAGCCTTAGCTCACTAAGCTTAACACATAGGGAATAAGGCACAATAGGGAATGTTCAGAACAGTTTAACATAGTAATCTCTTCATATTCATAATTCACTAGTTCAAGTATATGCATGATTCGATTTCTATGCAATCTAAATCTGCGTGGTTATTTAACTAGAATTTTAAAAATCAGAAAACAACTTGGATTTTAGTAGGCGCCTTCACTTCCTGCTCATACTTCACTCACTGCAGTGTCTGTCTTTCCTTATTTTTCTTCTAATAGCAACAATAACCCTACATCATAGGCTTCCCTGATCTCTACTCTACACTTTATTAACATGCAAACTGTTTTCCCCAAACTGCCTTCCTGTGAAAATGGTTCTTCCTTTTCTAGCAGTGTCACTAACCAGGGCATGGCTGGGGAACCAGAGTGTGTGTGTGGGTGGCTCTCTTCAGCCATACACCTTGCCTTAGATTGCAGTGTGTTTTTAAACGTAGCCCCATGTGCATTTCAGGCCGCGGTGCCTCACGGGGGGCCAGAGGAGGGGGACGAGACTCCAGAGATGACTTCGACCATTCAGGAGGAGGTGGGATGAGTGGGAACAAAAGCATATGGGCAAAATAATACCTACAATCATAGAAATGAGAGAGATGCTGTAATTGTCCTTGTCTTTTCCATAGATTTTTTTTTTCTCGTCTTCATGATGTTCTAAGGGCTTCATCTCATTGCCATCAGTCGCATTGTTAAAGTCTCACTGCTGGTGTGGAAAGAGATGTGTCTTAGGTGTTGTCTGTAAATACTGATCTGACACAAGCGCTTTATTCAAATTCTTATGAAGCCATTATTTTAGATCAGTATTTTGGTACAGCGCGTGTTTTTAGATGCGTTGGTATAAAACCTTAAAATCTTAATTTCTTTGTCTAACTAACCACAGGGTTTAGAGGAGATGATGACTTCATGAGCGCGAGGAGTCGTGGAGGTGGTCGTCCCGGTGACAGACAGAGGGGTGGTGGTGGTGGCGGTAGTGGAGGAATGGGCCGCTACAGAGACGGACCACGTGGAGGCCCGACAGACTTCAGAGAACCCTCTGATGGTGTTACAGCTTTATTCATGCTTAATTTTGTTGAATGCTGCTTCTGTAAAGCTTGGGCAGAATCTTTTAATGGCTGCTAATAATAAAATATTTATAATGCATATATTCTCGAATTTGAGGCTGGCACCAGCAGTAGTAGTTTTAGATTTCAGTAGTATATTTCAGACTAAAACCTGCCTCAGAGTACAAAAACATTGCTTTTAATTATAGATAGATGGATAGAAAGAGAGAATTTCGCGCATAAGTAGGTGAGAGAAAAAAAAAACCATACTGTGTGCAGAGCAAATCGATACAAATTTATTATGGCTGATCAGTTATTCTACATGAGTCCCTAAGACCTGTAGAATCTGCCGTGGTGCACTAAAGCTGTTCTTGCAGCTATGATGTTTCTCACTTGTCTGTGCATTACGTTTCTGTTTTTTTTTTGGGGGGGGGGGGGTTTATGCATGCATCCTTTCTTCTTCTGACACAAAGACTTGACTGACCACCGATAGGGGTCAGTATAGTGCTGAGTTAGTAGATCAGGTGACGTAATGGCCAAAAGAACCAGTGTCCGTATTTTACTCCCATAGGCAGGTCTGAAAAATTTTGCATGAGCACACAATCCAGCATGGTGTATTTTTCTTGACTGTCCCTTTGTACTGTAATGCTTCCTGGAGTTTCTTTCTCTTTCTCATGGTTGTATTTTTCTCATTTCTTCAGAGGAAAGAGCACAGAGACCAAGGCTACAGCTGAAGCCACGCACAGTCTCCGAGCCCCTGAACCAAGTGGCCAACCCAAATTCGGCCATCTTTGGGGGTGCCAAACCCCGGGAGGAGGTAATATCCAAAGACAAACACTAAAGAGACTGCAGCCTCCCTCAGTACGCTGAGATGGATGGATGGAGGGGAGGGATGGAGTGGGAGGGGGGCCAGGTGAGAGGAGAGTGCAGGACCAGGACAAGAAGACACAAAAAAAATTATAATGCCAACAGGAATATGATAAGACTCTGTCATCATCATTCCTAATAGAGATGAATCCCTCCTTCTTCAGAATCCAATTTGATTTTGAACATATTTATTCAAGAAGGAAAAATATAATTTTTAAAAAACCATACACTTTCATGACAGGTGTGCGCGCACACACACAAGCAAACATACACAAATGAGCAGCTCGTGAATGCATGTCAAACTGATCAAGTGTTTTTACGTCCACTCCTGCTTCCCTGTAAATAGTGCCTGCTCTGTGCTGTAGTCTGTCAGGGGAAAGATCATTCACATCCATTTGTGGTGCAAAAAGGGTTTGATATAGCTGCTCTCTTAAGGTGTATTATTTATTTAGTTATTTATTTATTTATTTATTTTTAGTCACATGCTATTCAACACCCCATCACATATCTGTGCAGTTGTAACAATGCAAGTTGATGTGGATTTAATTTGGTACAGCCTCTTTCCTTGCAGGAGGTAATAGATACATGTAACTTGTGCTTTTCAATAAATTTCTGTGTCGGTGATGCAGGTTTATACTGTCAGTGGCTATTTCTCCTGCCATGCCTTCACTCCCTTTGTTTGTTTTTTAATGTCACCCCTGCGGACACTCTAGATTTAGATGTTCTCCAAGAAGACACAGGCAGTTTTTTGTCCTGCATAGTCGGTGCACCAGCTCACACGTTTTTTGGAGGTCCCTCCTGTAATTCGAATGCACATTGGATTATTACGATGATGCTTTTTAAGTCCTGGTTGTATCAGTGGAAAACTGGTTCATGAAAACAGTTGTAGTAGCATTGTACAAGCAGTATTCAGTTATGGGGTTGATGCAAAATAGAACATCTAATGAAGAATAGAAATGAAGTTTCTTTTATTAGCTAACTGAAATATCCTGTTCACATGGGGCTGATTTTGATATTTGGTCATTTCTGTTCATCAAAATACTAGGTGTTACCTTTCAGCCATTGTGAAACAGGCCCTTGTAAAATCATTACTTTTTGTTTTCTTGTTTAAGCATTGATATTGCTGTGTGGCTGCGTTATACCGGAAGGCTAGACTGGATCTACGGGCTTTGGCCAGCAAAAAAAATCTTTCAAGGTGCCAAGCCTCCCCACTTGGCTAAAAAGAAGATGATTGAAAACGAGGCACGGCATGGGTTAACACCCAACCGTGACTTATCTGCTTTAAGTGAACGTCCTACACACCTAAACAAGACTCTGAGGACAGTGGCTTCAGTTTCATTCTGTTGCCTTTGGGTAAGGACCTTACAGTATGTGCTTTTTTTTTTTTTTCTTTTTTTTTTTTTTTGTCTCCTTAATCCCAAGGCATTGTCATGGTAAATAATTTTGAAATGTAAGAAAACAGGAAAGATTGCTACCCAGTTGTGTCTTCTGTATTGCTTCCTAACTTGCTGCTCAGTTTATTAAATAACATTTTAGTTCCCACTGTCTTAACCATGAAACAATTTAATTGTTTGGAGAACCTAGATATTCATCATATTTGTACATACTTCAATGTTTTTTGGAAGATTTTTTTTGACCATGTCTGTGTAATCCAGGTGAGAAATGCTTTCTGTGATAAAGATACAGCCACACTATTAGTAGAAAAGTGAAACGAAAGCATGATAGATATGATCATGGATTTCAGCCACAGTGTTAGTCAGGCTATTAAATTCCACAGCATGCACTTCATCCAAAAAGGAAAAAAAAATCAGAAGAGTTAATTATAGACCTCTAACACAGTCAGTAACACTGCTTTCACATAGGAAACTTAATGAACAAACATCACACATTTCCCATCAAGGTGACATCAGACACTAGTCTTGTCTACTACTGGATCAAGTGTAGATTTCTCTTTGGGTATCCATGTGTTGCAAGCATTTTATTTTACATTTTACTGGACATGAAAGACGTAGAGCATTTTCTTACTGTACTATAAAAAGAATTGGCTGTTTTTATTCTTTTTTGTTTTTCTTTTCATTTTCCTACACTGTTTATGGCAATAAAATATATCATCTTAAAAGTGTTTCAAATGAATATTGTGGATGTCGTATTTAAAGCAGGCCTGCTCAAGGCAGGTTCATGTTGTACTTTGGTGGTTTAAGAGTGCTCGTCTGACCATTGGTGGTTTAAGTTATAACTCCAGCTTCGTGGGATATCTTTTAGACCTGTTCGGTTGCACCGGAAAATAGCACTTGGTAGCTGGAGGTTCAGCATCTTTATTTTTCAACTCTAAAATAGATACCCTGCTTCACTACTTTATGAAATCTAAAGTATGTACAATTAAACTGTAAATTTTGTATAAGCTACATTTATAACTTTTTTTTTTCTTTCTTTTGTCCTCCAAGAACTAGGCAAAGCATCTACCACACAAATCAAATGTAGCTGAAGCAGCATTAGTAGTCAAGTCTGATTCTTACACTATATCTGATTGGTCAGAAGATGATCAATTTTCTCTACAGCTCTAACAGGGCACTTAAACATTTAGTGTTTACATTTCTACTTGGGTAAAAGTACAAATGTGCATGCCTTAATTTATTTAAGCATCAAAAATGCTGAGCATGCATTTGCTCACTATTTTGATAGTCATACTACAAATAGCCTCTCTGAACAGTCTTTAAACATACTGTTTTGTTACTGGTTGTAAGTTACATTTCACGATAACACATACTACTCAGCAGTTGACAATACTGCCTCTTCAGATTCTACACACCACTGTTAAGTAATGCAATATCATGTAGAAACATAGTATAATAGAAAGTACAGATATTTGCTGTATCATGTAATGGAGTTGAAGTGAAAGGTATCCTCTAATAAAACTACCCAAATAAAGTACTTGGTTACCTTTCATAACTAATTAGAATATAATTCTAATCTTTCTTTTAAACACAAAAAATAAAAAGAAATGCAGGAGAGCTGCTGTGAACTGGGACAAAGCAAAAGGTCTGTTATCTATTGTGATTCTTAAACCATATAAATATTTTAGACTTGGATTAACTTATTTTAATTCTAATTTTAGCAGAATGTGTAAAAACTAATTGTAGACAACAGAAGCACTTCATATGGCCACACTCATAAGAAGATTTTTGGCTGCTAACATTCTTTGCAGTAGTCACATAATCCTCTTCCCCCATCCCTTTACCCTTTTCCCAGAAGGAGTGAAGAACTCCTAATATTGGGAGTGATTTGTGTAGCAACCAATCTCGGTGCTATACAAGTTCTAAACACTAGAGGTCAGAATTATACCATTCATGCATTAGAATCCTCTTCTTTGTCAATGTACTACAACTGTGTAGGACAATTTACACATTTTTAGCTAGATGTTTCCTTCTTTTAAATAAAATATCCTCAATATGATATTTCTTGTTTCTCACTTTCAATGAACTCGTTTGTGATGCATATGTTATTTTCCCCTATCTATTGAGACATTATGTATGTAAAATATTTGCATTAGGTTCTATTTGCAGTTCAGCTTCAGAAGGCTGCACTCCAGTAGCATTTTCTTCCACTCCCCCCACAGACACACACACATGTGATAGACATGTTGATTTTTAAAAGAGGATGGCTTTTCACCTTCATCCTCTTACTAATTCCACCTCTTTATTGCCTGTGTTTACATGCAAATCCGAAGATTAAATTATAATAGTAGCATTTGGGCATTTCATTCATTCATCTTGTATACCGCTTATCCTGTGTTGTGGATCTTGTTGGGGGGGTGGGCCTGGAGCCACCAGGAGACTTGGGGGCATGAAGCAGGATCCAGTTTGGACAGGGTGCCAATCCATCACAGGGAACGTCTGCCCACACTATTATTCACAAACTACGCGCAATTTGTGAATACCAGTTCCCAAAGATAAACTAATCTGCATGTTTTTGAACTAAGGGAGGAAACCACAGTACTCTGAGGAACCCCACCATGCATGGCCAGAACATGGAAACTCCACACACACACACAGACCCATGGCGGTAATCAAACCCTCGACCTAGAAGGTGCGAGATTACAGCGCTAACTACTTCGCCATCATGCACCCATTTGGGTAGATGTTATCTTTAATACAATGTATAAATAAATAACACACTAACCATTACACAGTAGCAGTATGCTGTGTGAAATTCATAAACATGGTAGTAGGTGTCCTGTATTGTTTTTGCATACATGACCTGAAAAATGTATAAAATGACTGGTAAATATTAAAATTCAATTACTGAAATGTTAATGTGTTCCAAATTATTAGTTTAATGGTGCCATTAAAGCTTTCTTTCCTAAACTTTGCACCCATCCTGCTCAAAGCAATTTCTGTTTGCTAAAAATTATTTTTGAAGCAGTTTTATTAATTTGGGATAAAATATATTTAGATTTAAGCACATTGAGCGGGGCAAAAAAGTATTTAGTCAGCCACCAAATGTGCAAGCTCTCCCACTTAAAAAGATGAGAGAGACCTGTAATCATCATCATAGGTATACCTCAACTATGAGAGCCAAAAATCGCATTGTAGGATTTTTAATGAATTAATTGGTAAATTCCTCTGTAAAATAAGGTAAGGTCACCTACAAACCAGCAAGATGTCTGGCTCTTACAGACCTGTAACTTTTTTTTAAGAGGCTCTTCTGTCCTCCACTCGTTACCTGTATTAATGGCATCTGTTTGAACTGGTTATCAGTATAAAAGATACCTGCCCACAACCGCAAACAGTCACACTCCAAACTCCACTATAGCCAAGACCAAAGAGCTGTCAAAGGAAACCAGAAACAAAATTGTAGACCTGCACCAGGCTGAGAAGACCAGAAATAGGTAAGCAAGAAATCACCTGTGGGAGCAATTATTAGAAAATGGAAGACCACTGATAATCTCCCTCGATCTGGGGCTCCACACAAGATCTCTCCCTCTGGGGTCAAAATGATCACAAGAACTGTGAGCAAACATCCCAGAACCACACGGGGGCACCTAGTGAATGACCTGCAGAAGGCTGGGACCAAAGTAACAAAGGCTACCATCAGTAACACACTGTGCCGCCAGGGACTCAAATCCTGCAGTGCCAGACGTGTCCAGGCCCTTCTGAATTTTGCTATAGAGCATCTGGATGAACCAGAAGAGGATTGGGAGAAACCAAATTAAAACTTTTTGGTAAAAACTCTACTTGTGTTTGGAGGAGAAAGAATGCTGAGTTGCATCCAAAGAATACCATACCTACTGTGAAGCATGCGTGTGGAAACATCATGCTTTGGGACTGTTTTTCTGCAAAGGGACCAGGATGACTGATCCATGTAAAGGAAAGAATGAATGGGGCCATGCATCGTGTGATTTTGAGTGAAAACCCCTCCTTCCATCAGCAAGGGCATTGAAGATGAAACGTGGCTGGGTCTTTCGGCATGACAATGATCCCAAACACACCACCCGGGCAATGAAGGAGTGGCTTCGTAAGAAGCATTTCAAGGTCCTGGAATGGCCTAGCCAGTCTCCAGATCTCAACCCCATAGAAAATCTTTGGAGGGAGTTGAAAGTCCGTCTTGCCCAGCGACGGCCCCAAACATCACTGCTCTACTTCTAGAAATGGGCCAAAATACCAGCAAGAGTGTGTGAAAACCTTGTGAAGACTTATAGAAAACGTTTGACCTCTGTCTTTGCTAGCAAAGGGTATATAACAAGTGTTGAGATGAAATTTTGTTGTTGACCAAATACTTATTGTCCACCATAATTTGCAAATAAATTCTTTTAAAAATCCTACAATGTGATTTTCCTGTATTTTTTATTTTTTTTTAAATTTTGTCTCTCATAGTTGAGGTATACATATGATGAAAATTACAGACCTCTCTCATCTTTTTAAGTGGGAGAACTTGCACAATTGGTGGCTGACTAAATACTTTTTT
>JAOTQY010000050.1:15231643-15248575 GCA_026413445.1 Dolichallabes microphthalmus
AGAACTCACTTTCGAGGGATGTCTTCTTTTCTTTTCTTGTCTTTTCTTTTTAAATCAGCATTCCAGCGATAATATGAAAGTAGGTAAGCCCTAGTTGATGCTCTGACCAGGCTGGTGGTGTACACTGTTCAAGTGTGGAAAGCCCAGGACGTGCCCTCTGCCTCCGACGTGCGCGCTCCCGACCTTGTGACGTTGCCAAAGGTCACGCGCACGTATTACAAAACCTCCAACAAAAGCGAATGAGCCGTTGAAGTGCGAAGTGGAAGTGAACGAGTTTTTACTATGAACTCATTCGCTTCAGTTCGTTTATTAAGACTGTCGAAGAAACTTGCTTTTGTGTACGCTGGCAGACTCTTCTCGCGTTCGGCATTTGGAGGACTAGAGGAAACTTTTACATTCTCGACAAGGTGGAGGACCGAGTTACGTTTTTCAGGTGAGGAAGTTACCTCGAATGAGTTTGAATCCGATTTGCTTAACCTGCTGATTCATGAGGAGAGTTTGTTAGGCGTTAGACACGAGTGTGAGCTGAATGCTTCGACAACTTTTAGCTTAAGTTCAGTCCATGTCATGGTTAAGGAGTTTCAGGTTATATTTTAGTCAGCCCAAATGAAAATGTCCTGATTTTAACTTCCTTAAACACCGCCTTGTAAAAGTGCTGTCGTGTCGCGCAGTGCAGTCAGTCCCAGCCCTCTCACTTTATTTATTTGTTATGATCTCAGTCTCTCAGCTGTGCTCATTAACAGTGTATTGGCTGTGAGTCTTCCAGAAAGATACAAACTAAACGCATCATTTCCTGCTATTCAACTTCTGTGCTCACATGAGCTGCTCTGTTGGTTTATGAGTGTGTCAGAGATCAAGTTTCCTCATTGGATAAGTGTGTGTGTGTGTGTGTGTCATGGGATTGTGTGATTCCTGCAAGTTGCTGTAGTAATGATGAAAAATTCCCCAGACTCTCACATGCTGCTGCTGTTTCCTCTCTGTAGATCTGTCTGTGATATGAGCTGCACTTCTCTCAAGCTGCCACACTGCACAAACATCACTGGATCATAGTCAAGGTAACAACACTTCAACAACCCTCAACATGTTGATTAATTTCAGTTTGAGGGTTGAAAATGCTAATCGTATAAAGTAAAAAGTCAAATTGATTCAGTTACGCATCACAATTCTTTTGCATGGAGATTCATGTATCGACACACTGGCCATGAAATCATTATTTCTATATGCTTGCGTTTTTAAGGTGGTAAAATGTTGTCAGTAGGCGTGTCAGTGGTTAGCACTGTCGTCTTATACCTTCAGGGTCCAGGTTCGATTCCCACCTCTGGTCTGTGTGCGTGGAGTTTGTATGTTCTCCCCATGTGTGGTGGGTGCTCAGGTTTTTTTCTCCCACAGTCCAAAGACATGCAGATTAGGTTGTTTAGCGTTCTCCAATTCCCCGTATTTTGTGAATAAGTGTGTGTGTTTGTTTGTGTGCGTGTCCTATAATGTATTGGCACCCGTCTCTAAACTATTCACACATTGACAGGCAGCACAGCCTACAGCCTTGCTAAGTTTGTTTAGAATTGTACCAAATTAATATAGAATAGGGATATTTTTATGAAATCATAATACTTAAAGAATCATTATAAAAAAAAACAACCAAATCACCAGCTACAGTAGAAAAGACTTTTTGTATCCAAGCTGTTGCATGTAGTTTTTATGTTTTCTTCCAATATGTAAGTGGTACAATAAATTCAATACATATTTGTGGTTTTTATGCATGCTCAGGGTGAAACAGATGTACGTTCTGATTCCTGTGGTTATGTTAATGCACAACCACGTATTCCTTTCTCAGAATAAGACAAGATTAATTTACAAATGCGTTTGACAGAAAAATTGTACAGAACTGTGTTTTGCATTAGCATTTATTAACTGACTCAACAGCTGCCCTGAAACTAGCTGTTCTTTAGATTGTACATGTACAAGAGATGCACCGGTAGGATTTCTTTGCCATGGTTGTATCGGTTGTTCAATAAATGATCCATGCGATAGCAAATCTAAGGTGATACTGGAAACTTAGTGTGCAGAAGTTTAATTTGTGCAACCAGCAAATCTTACTAGCCATGTTCTGACTACAAGGCAGGTACATTGAATTCTTTACTCGAGGTATGTGGACAGACAGATACTTGGCTAATCATGTGACACAATGAAACACGTAGTGTTTCTCCTTTAGGTTTTGCCTCAATTTTATTCAATTTGGTTTTGTGCCATGTTCCACCTACCTCTCAGCTCTTCACTGTCATATGACCGCTACCAACTGAGGGTGAAGTCCCAAGCATACTTCCTCTGTCTTTTGTAACTGCTGCTCATTCTGCATCACTGGCCATTGTGACATACTGCGAGGAAAGCTCTATACATTAGCATATTAATGGCTTATGTTAGACACATAAACCTGTGGCATCATCACGATTCAGATTTGAGGTCTCCCTGCAATAGCTGTTCTGTTCCAAGAGTTTTAAGGATTACGTGATCTTGGAGCACCAGATATTGCAAATTAACTGCCTAACCTTCTATAGTTACCATGATCACCAGTGAGCGACTGAAATCGAAAGTTCTTGTATGTGCAAGTCATGTGCAAGATCACCAGTTTCACTCCTGTGGGTGAGCAATGTAGGTCAACCCTTTTGCCATCTTTCAGTCCTGGATGCGCCTTTTGAACTATATTATACAGCAGTGAGTTACAACACGGCATTCCTCTAAAGGCATTCTACGAGTTGTGGCGATGGATGGTAACACCATTGGGAAGTTTAACTATATGTATCACTCCACATCAAAGGTGTTTTAATAACTTTTTATTACATTGTTGGTTGCCATCGTGGCTGAAAGTAGGGCTGTACGATCTGCAGTACTAAGGAGAGAGCAGCTGCCTATTGAAAACTATATTCAGAACCAGTCTGAGAAGCACTCTCTGCAAGATAACATAATCATCTGATTACATAAGGTCTGTAAAATCTATGACAACACTTAGATTAATTGCTTGTAAGATGCTGCAAATCACATGTGGACAATCCAAGTTCTTTTATTCATGGCTACAAAGCTATTTAGCTTCTAAAACAAGGCTGAATTCCAAAGTGTGTGTGTGTGTGTGTGAGAATGGATTGTACACCACAGCATTTCCTTTAAGGCCACTCGAGATTTTAACTCTGAACCTGGAAGTGAAATCCGTCGCCAGCTCTGCCAGTTGCGGATCTAGCAAAATAACTTAAGTAAAAAAAATCATAATCTGTTTAGGATAAAAGGTGTTTGTGGAACTAATGTACAACAGCAATATCACACCCAAGGTCATGCTCTACTGCTGAATATAGCATCCCTATGATGCCATTGGGACTTGGGTTGCGCCCTCATCCCTACAGTCGCGTCACAGCCTGCTATATCTAGCAGTACAGCACTCCCTCAAATGATATTGCTTAACTGTCAGAAGATTTTAAGGCCCTTTTTCCAACCGCAACAATCCATCCAGCCATAATCTTGATTATACACTCCTGCCTCTGAACACACCACCCTTAACAGTGAAATCTCTGACGGGTCTCCTCTGATCGGATCAAAAGTAACATCCGTTAGGAATGCACTTGAAATTATTGTAGCAAGTCGAAGCCAGTGTTTGATTCTTGGAACTTATTGAACAGATCATAGATATCTTGTATAGAGTAGATTGGATGCACCTGCCACATATCCGGCAGATGCTGACACCTTTTTATTAAATAGTTCTAAAGCTCTAGTGCATCAATAACCATGTACAGGAGGATCAGCTGAGACTGACACCAAACAGCGATGCAAATAATTTTGAAATAAATTGGATCACATTTAAAATATTTAAGTATTTCAGAGATTTCTAGCATTAAGAAATAAAATGGAAAAACATATTTTACTTAATTTTATTTTATTAAAGAAATCCTACGTTCTGTGCATAAAATGGACTTTCAGTTGCTATTTTTTCAAGCTTGTGTCTTTTACTTTGTAAATAATATTGACTGTGCCACTGTATAAATTATTTAAAGATGATTAAACAATGTCTTGATCTTTATAACTAGCAATAAATGGACCAAAATCACAGCTGTAAAGGACTGCATGCTTAGAAAGCTCTATTAATTTTCCTGATGGATCGATAGATCGATACCAACTTCCGGTTTCCACCATGCAACAAGTAGCATTACAGATCATCAATCATGTATGTGTGTGTATGTATGTAGAATAAAATGTGTATGTGCAAATATCACTGAATGGGGATGAATATTAGTGGATAGACTGCTGAGAAAAAAAAATTGAGATGTGCAACGAGTTATAGCTATTGAATGTAACAGCATTGCCAAAGTGAATTGTGCAGGACTGAGGTGGTGCAAGTCAGTGCTCAAAGGGTACATGTTGAGTAGATGAATAAATAAGTATGACTTTGAACTTCGAGTATATTATAAGGGAGAGCAACATGTTTAATTAAAGTGTATTGGTAGTGCCACCCTCTGACCAACAAATCCTATCGCATCATAAAGAGGTGTTAAAGCAAAGTACAGTATGGCCCTGGGAACAAACGATTTCATGAGTCTGTCGGTAGAGCAGCTCTGTGAAAGAAGTCCGTCACTGAACCTGCTTTTCTGCTTGGCAAAAGTCTCATGCAGAAGATGACTGGTGTTGGACATGATGGACAACATTTTGTTCATAGTCCCTTTTGCCAGAACCAGAGAGTCTAGCTTAATGTCAACCACAGATTGTCCTGACCACCTTGTGCAATATGTCTGTAAACTTTTCACATATCAGATTTGCAGACAAGAATGCCCAGTATAACTGAGTAGTGACAACTATATGCTTGTCATTTTTACTAATCTCCAAAATGTACAAAAGCATGCTAGGTTTCTAATAATTTAAGCTAATGTTTTTATAGTCCATCGTACATTTACATTTAGCCATTTCAGACGCTCTTATCCAGAGTGACGTGCATGCAAAGATGATCGATGCAAACCTGAAACATGCAAACGTGTGAAGGTGCAAAACAAAACATGCACCACATCTTGATGTGTTTATAACCTAAAGGACAAGAGACAAATCTTAGTGGTTTAGGTGGTGCATTATTCAGCCAAAGGTGTGTGTGGGCACCTGTTTCTCACAGAGATTGGAAACGCAAAGTTGTACAGAATCTAATCTATGGTACTGTATTAGCATTTCACTTGCCCAAAATTGAGCAGTCTAAACGTGATCCGGCATGTCAAATCTCCTGGGACAAACATGATTTTCTGGGGTTTACAGGTTACAGGGCTCTGTCCTCACTAAACACCTTTGGGATTGTTCAAAATGTTAACTGCGCCCCAGGTCTCTGCCGTCACCCCTTATTGCTGGAGTAGCGTTTAGACCACAGGAAATTACACGCATTGCACATACAGGAACTACATGATCTAGTGAATTCTGTCTCAGAGACTCAGATGTACAGTTTTAGGACGGGTTTAATAAAGAGACATTCACTTTTTGGCATTTTTTATAAGCATTTGCTTATGTTTGTAGTTTATGCAATATATGACTGTGAATTCACATTTGTGAACAAATATTGCCACATGGATTTTTTACTTGATGTAAAACAAACTGGTTAATCATAAATAATTTTATAATTGTCAAGATATTTATTTCATTTCTAAGTTCTGGCATCTAATGTCAAACAGTCAACGCTATTGTATAATATAAGTGATTAATTTATAAGAGGAATATAACATGACACTTAAATTAATGTCAGTAGACAGCAATAAAACACATCAGAACAGTTCACGGTGAAGTGGTAGTGGCAACCCTGCCTAGCCATTGATTATTTTCCTGCAATAGCACACCGTGTCAAGTTTTATTCCTTGTATGGCCTGTTAAAAATCTAGACTCGAGTGTGTGCTGTAATTTCTACAGACACTACCTGCATGTCTTTTTGCATTTTCACTGCGCAGTCAGTAGTGTCCTATATCCTGTTTCTCTGCAAGCTGTCTTGTCAGAGTAGTGTTATTGTTCATTTTGGGCCTGTGCTCTGGAGTTGTTTAGAAGCACTGACAGTGGTACGTCATTTGGAGAGCAGGGCCTGAGGGAGTGCCTCTGCTGCCTTGTTGAACTTTGCATGGTCTGCTGAGCTTCCTGACAACACCTAATATGAATGAGGGAGGCGAATATCATCTGGAGATGTATTTGAGAATTTTTCTTCTACTACACAAATGAGAATGCAGCTGATTAATTTGATTGATTGAATATTAAAATATACTGGTAATATACATTTGAAACCAAGTATTTATATACACTTTTGTTTTTCTTTACTGTCAAACATTAAATCAGAGTAATCTTTTTTTCTGTTTTAGATCAATGAATATTAACATTTTTTGCATTTGTTAAATGTCAGAATCAAGCGAGGGAGAATTTTATGGAATTCTTTTAAAATTACTTTTATTAGTCAAAACTTGACATACAATTCCTCAATATTTGGTAGAATTTGCTGGAATTTTAGCCCACTCCTCTGGACAAAACTGGTGTAACTGGGTCAGGTTTGTAGACCTTCTTGCTTGTGTTTTCAGTGCCACCCACAAGTCTTCTATGGGAATGAGATCAAGTCTTTGATGGCCACACTAGTACCTTGACCTTGTTCTTGACCACTTTGTAACTAATTTGGAGGTATGCTTGGGGTCATTGTACATTTGGAAAACCCATTTGTGCCCAACTTTAATTTCCTGGCTGATGTTGCTTCAATATATCCACATAATTTTTTTTTCTCATGATGCCATCCATCTATTTTGTGATCTGCAGCAAAGCAGCCTAACAACATTAGACTGCCGCCCCCATACATCACAGTTGGAATGGTGTTCTGAAGCTTCGCCCTTTTTCCTCCAAATATACCGTTTATCGTTATGGCCGAACAGTTTTTTGTTTCGTCAGACCATAGTACATATCTCCACAAATTAAGGTTTTTCTCCTTCCTGGTTGTACATTCCTATGTTTTTTCTACTTGCGTATTATTGTCTGAACGGATGAATGTGGGACCTTTTAGGCATCTGGAAATTGCACCTAAAAATGAGCCACACTTGTGGAGGTCCACAATTATTTTCCTGATGTCTTGGTTGATTTCTCTTGATTTTCCCATAATTTATTTATTTTTTTATTATTCCTTTATTTCACCAGGAAGAAAAATCCCATTGAGATCCAAATTTCTTCTACCAGGGAGTCCTGGCCAAAATGGCAGCACATTAAGTTTGACAAACACGTTTAAAAACTTACATAAAACACACATCCAAAAACTATGCAAAACATGTACATATTTCCTTCACGCAAAACTCAAATAGATTTCGAAGAATATTTAGAGAGAGAAGTACTTCTAATGACAGTGTTCTGCATTTCATTCCATAATCTAGGCGCATAAAAAGAGAGACATTTTTCTTGGTAAATACTCTAAGTACATCTAAAAGTAATTTAGAAGATGATCTTGTTCTGTAATTATGAGTCCAATATGATAAAAGATTACAAATGTAACAAGGCAATTTACCCAATAATGCATTGGCAATAAATAACAATAAATGCAACTTTCTCCTCTGATACAGAGAAGGCCAACTAACCAATGAATACAAAATACAATGATGAGTGCGTGTAGAGGCATTCATAATTGTATTTTATGATGTCAAAGAAAGAGACTGTGTTTGTGGTGTGACTTTATATGCATCCACAGGTGTGCCACCAATTAACTTTGATGGAATCAATTAACCTACCAGAAGCTTCTTATGCTCAGAATGGAATAATCTGGAGTTTTCTCTTTGTTTAAAGACTCTTAGTGTCTGATGAAAGTGATGACCCCCCCCACCCCATGAAATTTCCATGAAATTGTTGTTTAGGCAATATATTTCTATTGGACCACAACTACCACTTTTCCACTACAAGATAATATATAGGACATCAGACAAATGTGAAAATATTGGTGGTTTATGATTTGCAATGCTGTTGTCGGAGTTATTGTGTGTCATGCTGTTTTAGTGTGAAATTCTCATCTATGTACAGTATGTATACAGTAGGATTGTAGTATACACAAGACATGCAATAAGTAAATATGTAGACCACTATAGTTTATTTAAAATGTATGCACCAACGTTTTTAGTTTCTTTTCAATAAGTAAAGTTAAGCTTTCAATACATTTTAATAAATACTTTGATCTTTTTTTAGTGGCCTTAAGAGCAACAACTCACCTTACTTAGAATGAGAAGGTTGTTCTGAGCAGAATGGCACAAATATATATTTCAGCAGGCCCATGTCGACCAGGTCATTTTACTCTTCTCTTTAGATTGAACTGTAATTCTGATATGGGTAGAAAGGGGTCTTTCAAAATTTCTAGCTGTTTGCCTCTGGGGGTTCATCCTCAGACTGACCAACAATCAGGCCTCTTTAAAAATCTGAAATCTCTTTGGAGTATTTTCTTCTAGGCATGGTTACAGATGTCTGTACTCCAGTCAAAAGGGAAGAACCAAATACTGTAGCAGTTCTAAAAATGGCAACTAACTATGATGTATACATAAAACTTAATCATAAAGCAGTGACACTCTATTCTTTGCATGCCTGTGTAGAGGCATGATACTAATTTCTGTGACCGGAGAATTTTAGCATGGCCCATTGATGGTTATTCCTGCTACTCTATTCAAGGAGATTTTTTTTTCTTCCCTAAAATCGTATTGCAAATAAATTTGCCTCATTCTAGCCAAGCTCATTACTTCCTGTCTGGGCAAACAGACAAGCAGGTATACTTGGAAACATTGACATTGCTTAAATCAATAGTACAACACCATCATCTCGCAGTATTATCTACCAAGTTCGAAATGCTGTGTTGGTAGTGTTGTAAAGGCTGGTTTCCAACAAAGCCAACTACATAAACATCCCAAATGAACAGACAGTTGGAAAATGCCATCATGCTTTATTATGATGGGTTCATATACAGTAACTTGCTATTTGTTTAACAGAGAAATGTTTATTAAGAATGATTTTTATTAGTCTCCATGGGTGATACTGTGTGTAGATGTCATAATGTGATTTTTAAAAAAAAAACATGTTGTTCCAGGTGAATTTCTTGCTTGTATTATAATTTTAAAATGTTCCTTAACAAGTCTTGCACAACCCTCCATCTTTACTCCCATTGCGGTTGTCCTGTTTTAGAAACTATTACCCCAGGGCAATGCGAATGTCTCTGTGTAGCCATGGAAGCAGTTGTGTCTTTGTGTTTGACTTGGGTTACAAGTGTAGACTATTAATAGAGGACAGCAGAGTGCCGGGTAGTCTTGCTGTGCCTTTGCTTCACTGTTATTGGATACCTTCGTTTGTTCTAGTAGTCTCTTTTGTAGGTTTGCGTTACACACAACACAACATGCTGGCAAGAAAAAGTATAATGATACAAGTCATTCAAGTCATTATAGTTGATAAATCGTTATTGTGATGTGGCATATTCACAGATTATGTTGTTTGTATGTAATAGAAATGAGATGTTATTGAGTCAGTGGCTAAAACGCAGGACAATTTCTCTTTGTCAGTTTGTCATTCAGCTCGAGAGTGCTCTGCTTGTTTGAGGTGACTTCAGCAGGTCTTGTATGTTTTTGTTCAAATAATATTTTAGATATAGACAGGTGTCCATGAAGAGTTAATAGATTTCTGAAAACATCAAAACACATGGGATAACAAAGTGCAGATGAATGACTAATAATATCAAGGTCTATGTTGATTTTGGCAGCATTCATGTAAATATTATTACAAAATTGATCTTTTTTTCTGTTCTGAAATCTGTTTGATACTGGTGTTTTCAAAAGCCTTGTAAACTACTTGCTATACGCACCCATGTGTCAGTAATAACCTGAATTCCAGACTAAAGTTTAAACTTAACAAGGCATTAATGCAATGGTTTAAATGTAAACCGTACACAATTTTCAAACTTGTTGCTGTTAACGGCACACCACTTTTAATCACATAAATGATCTGTTGTGTTATGGAAGTCGTGGTGTGTAAACTACATGAACAATCATGACCAGGCTCACAAACAACATGCCTTTTCCCCTAGAGAGATAGATCCCAGCTGGCTTCATCCCCCTAACAAAAACAGCTGTAAGAGCTGTAATCTTTTTTTTGTAAGGTTTTTAATAAAAACAAGTAAAATGTGAAGGACTGATTAGTTGAGGAGACGCACACCATGAGGATTGTCTGTTCTGTAAAAAGAGACTGTTTGTTTTTTGTCTGTTCTTAAACATTTAACCCAATGTTCCAAATCTAGTACTAAAACTAATAGTAAAACTATTGTCTGTTCTGTCACCTTCATACACAGGTCAATGGTGAAACTAGATTCAGTGCTGCTGTGCCACTAACAACATGAAATACTAAGGAAATAAGACATAGAAGCCTATGAAGAAGAAAAAAAGACTAATTCCCATATGCATGTACCTTAATGTAAAATCCTTGTCGTGCATGTTTCCCAAAAGCGTTTGCATGTTACATTAGCAAACATCTAAAGCTTTTCATAAAAGAATCACCTATATTCTTTCATGCTGTAGATTACATCACCTTTATCTCTGAAGCTGGAAGAAAAGAGGCTATTTGAGATCATATTGCATATTACTCCCAGACATGGACGAATATACAAGGAATGTGCTTTTACATTAGCGTCAGGGTGAGACACTACTGGACTAGATCTATGTGGGCAATCGCAATAAGTATTCTGAAGTTTATAATCTGATCCCACATTGAACCCGGCTGTAGTCTTTGACCGGTAGTGTTCTAAGCATTCAGTTTCAGAATGTTGGACCGATGCAGAAAAGATGTTTCGATACAGCCAAGCTTGGGTGGTTTCTTTTGTGTGTTTTCAACATGAGTGTCACCCTAGTAGGAGCCGTGTGGTGAGGCTCTTGTATCTCAGCCTGCACAAACTCTCTGAATAAATGATAGGAGTCCTACTTCAGCAACCAAGCACCAAACCACCTGCTGGTGTTCTGACCTAGTAAACTCTCATCGGTGCTTAGATTCTAGCAGTTGTCCAGTGTTTAGACTCATAAACCATGTGGATGTTTCGACAATGATCCACAAATTAAATATAATGCTAAGCAGTAGCTTGCGACTTTAATTTATTTTCATAACTAATGCAATTGGCCATGCAGATGAATGCTTATGATGTGCTAGGTTTTTGTACTTTGCCACAGATTTAAAAAAACATGAAGATTTAATGCCCTAGCTCACAAGTTGGTGAAAATCTAGTAAAAATCAAGATCAGTGTAAGCGATGCAGTACAAGTAACCAAAGTGCCTTGTTTTCAAAATTGTGAGAAGGGCATATTTGACTGAAATAACAACAAACTTATTTGAAAACTATTTTTATTTCTGTTTCCGTAGGACGGGTGTGGAGTATGTGGGCCAGTTGTTGTAACTGGCTCTGTCTGGACTCACCCACTGTGGAGGAGACCAGCAGTCGTAGAACTAGCTCACGGCATCAGGCCTATACCAACTCAGGCTACAACAGCTACCCGTCTCCCACGGCTCCAGAGCACATGTGTAAGGCATGTGGAGGCCATTTTAGTGCTCTTGAAAGAAAGGTAATCAACATGAGCAGCTTTCTTTTTAGCTCTGGGGTTCATACAAATGTTTATTACACAGGATCCATTCAGATGTGATAATCATCCAAGCCGTTAATGTGTAATGCCATTGCATTTTCTCATTTATGCTGATTAATTGTTTTATAGTTCATTTTATTTAGTTGTTAGAGATGTGTAAAAGGTTATGCTGATTCATGTACAGTATCACCACACTAATTCCAAAATGAATTTTTTGAATGATTTATTACATTTATAATAGAGAAGCACCGATCGATCAATCATAACTGATCAAATAAACAATTCTGTGCAGAGTGATGCAGCAGAAACACATTTTTATGGCATTACATTAGTAAGTTGCGTATGCCTCTGATGAGCCTTTTTCTCCAAACTCTGTGAGCGAATTAGTCTTGAAACCCACTTTTACACCAGTGTCAAAACACAGCAAGCACTAAATAGTCTCGAAAGACGTGTGTTAGAAGCTGCACATGCCCATGTTACAAGTTGCACATGGTTGTGTGCTCACAACTGATCAAACCACGCTCAAAAATTTGACGCATAGCAGGTGGTAAAATGCAATCGTTTCTTTATCATTTTATGGGTGGTACTGTCTAAACTATTCCCATGCTGGCATCCTGTGTGGTAGGAGTGAATTTTTGCTAAGTTTATTTGGAAATAATAATTATGGGAGATGACCACAATTGATGTCCAATTATCTCTCACTCACTCATCTTCTATACCGCATGATCCTGTAGTCAGGTGCCAATCTATCGCAGGGCACACACACGTACACCTCATAATCAATCCTCATACACACATTCACACTCTCATTCACACACTATGGGTAATTTGAGAACGGCAATTAGCTTAACCTGTATATCTTTGGAATGTGGGAGGAAAGCGGAGTACCCGGAGGAAACCCACCAAGCGCGGGGAGAACATGCAAACTCCATGCACACAGAGATGGGAATCGAGCCTGGCCGGGAATCGACCCCGGACCTGGGAGTTGCAAGGCAACAGAGCTAACCACTACACCACTGTGCCGCCATGTCCATTTATGATGACCATAATTAAGAGATGTTCCACTCAGTAAACTTTTTTTAAACTTTTTGTTTAATATAATTTTAAGTTAAATGTAAAAGTCTTGTATTTGAAGTTAGGTTGTATTGTTTAAATGCTTTGCTTAGTTTTCATGTGAAAACTAAGGTTATAAGGAAAGGGCTACATTTAATTGCTCATGTTTAATTGAGTTGTGAAGCTGTTAAATAAATCATATAAAACTTTCAAGTTATTAAAAAAAAAAGTGGTTAAGGGTTCAAGGTCTTAAAATTGTAACAAAATAAAATTTTAAAAGTGCAATATCAAATTTGGACATTTATAAAATTGTCATACTTACAGAATCGCTGTATTAATTAAATTTGCATTATGATGAGCATCATGATCATATTGTATCGGGTCGTGATCGGTGATTCCTGTCCCTAGTTATTGTGCATACATAGTTATAGTGCAGACATAGGTGAAGCCATTGGAGCAGACACAGGTATGTGTCCCCCGCCCTCCCCCCTTAATAGTAGCTTAACCTAGTCTGCAGTAGATAGAAGTCATTATAACGCATCACATCTTTTCCTTGGGCATCTTGACACTTAAAACAACTATTATGGGATAGAATTATTTACTCTGTTAATTAAGACTGTCTTTAGATGTGTTAATAAAATGATAAAAATGATGTGTAACTTAATATTTATGCTTTTCATTACAGCTCTTCTAGCTTGTGATATTATTAACCTGGTATGAATAACTTATTGTTAAGTATTGTGTTGTGAAATCCTCTTCACTGAACACATTGTGGACATGGCTGTGTTTTTAGGCATAGGAGAGAATGTACTTTCTTTGTGACCTTGGGCTGGCAGCCTAGGCTAGATGTTTTGAGAAAAAACTGTTTGGTATGTAGTTAAGTTGAGGACTTGACCTTGAACGGATAAGACCTGTGTAATGCTGTTATAACACTATTATTTGTCCTCAAATTTGCGCCTGCTTATATATACAGTACACTATATTGTCAAAAGTATTCACTTACTCATCCAAATCATTGAGTTCACATATTCCAATCACTTTGATGGTTACAGGTGTATAAAATCAAGCACTTAGGCATGCGACTGCTTCTACAAACATTTGTGTAAGAAGAATGTCTCGCTCTCAGGAGTTCAGTGAATTCCAGCATGGTATCGTGATAGGATGCCACCTGTGCAATAACTCCAGTCATGGAATTTCCTCGCTACTAAATATTCAACAGTCAACTGTTATTGGAAGCATTTGGGAATGACTGCAACTCGGTCACAAAGTGGTAAAATCACAGAGCAGCGGATGCTGAGATGCATAGGTCGACAACTTTTTGCTGAGTCAATAGCTACAGACCTCCAAACTTCATGTGGACTGTAGATTAGCTTATCTCGAGAACGTTGCTTAGAGAGCCTCATGGAATGAGTTTCCATGGCCGAGCAGCTGCATCCTAGCTTTACATCACCAAGTGCAATGCAAAGCATCGGAAGCAATGTTATAAAGCACACCACAGTTGGACTCTAGAGCAGTGTTCTCTGGAGTGATGAAGTTTGGTGGAGGTGTGGATTATGATGTGGGGTTGTTTTACAGGAGTTGGGCTCATAATGAACTCTTAAAGCTTCAGCATACCAAGACATTTTGGACACTTTCATGCTCCCAACTTTGGAACAGTTTGGGGATGGCCACCTCATGTTCATGACTCCACAAAGCAAGATCCATAAAGACATGGATGAGTAAGTTTGGTGTGAAAGAACTTGACTGGCCTGCACAGCGTCCTGACCTCAACCCGACTAAACACCTTTGGGATGAATTAGAGCGGAGACTGTGAACCAGGCCTTCTCATTCAGCATCAGTGTCTGACCTCACAAATGCGTGTTTGTCTCTCTCTCTCTCGCACTCGCACGCACAGAGGGGCCCGTTTTTTTTTCAAACCTGAATTGAATTATGGCAGCAATGTGTAGTAATATGTTTCCTATAAAGATGTCAGTAGATGGATGATCATTGATGCTATCACGTGACATGCATTTTATGCATGTATTTTTTATTTTGAAGTGTACATGTACATATGTGTATGATGGGATATTTATAACATTGGAATATTTATAAAATAGTGATACTTACAGAATCTCTAAATTTAATTAAAAAATTATTCCCTGTCCTGTTTTTAATCATAGTTTAATTTAATTAATTAATATATTAACATGTATACTGTGAAGAAATGAAGAAATTCCTGTGCTGTTCTAAATTAATCGAGTATTTTGTTTTTCAACCCATCACTGATTATAGCATGGCCTGTACACTTTCACTCATCTTTACTGCAATGTTTCCCCTGAGAAACTCGTGCGATCAACAGCTGTGAGATTATTAATTAAATAATTATGTGGCCTTTAAAAATATGAAACTTTAAAGTGCCACACACTATGTGCTAACACTTGATGTATAAAGAAATTCATTGTGATCAGGTTAGTTTAAATTGCACTGATTGTGAGATAAGGCTAAAGAAAAGAGTGGGTATGTATGGTCTGTCATCACCAATCAGCCCACACTGTCTAGTGGTTGCTAAATTATGCATTATGATTATATAATCATTCATATGAACAAATTGTGTTGCTCAATATTTCCCATCATTCAGAGCTAACCATCACACTATTATTTTATTTTTCTTTCCAGCATGTATGCGTAGACTGCAAAAAGAATTACTGTAGTCTCTGCTCCGCTCAGTTAGAGGCTCACCCGCGACTGTGCCACACGTGTCGGCGTTTCCATGGTACCATGTTTGAGCGTGCTGAACTGATGAAGCTAAAAGTAAAGGACTTGAGGGACTACCTTCATTTGCATGAAGTCCCTACGCAAATGTGCAGAGAGAAAGAGGAACTTGTGGAGCTAGTCCTTGGTCAACATACTCCTACCTCTGATGCATCGACTCCAAGTGAGACGCATGCACACACACTGCCATCTGAACAGGAAGTAATCTCTGAACCAACCACACTGACTGAGCAACCATCTACAGAGAGCGATGTTATGACGGATATGACTTCCCAGTCACAGACTCCAGAGGATGAACAGGTAAGGAGGAGAAGAGGTCCTCGGTGCAGATTTCCATTTGTAGGTTTAATAGGTTTTTTAAAATGTTTAGCTAGAATTCAGTGGCAGTGCTGGGGCTTTAAAGTTAGGCAGCGGCGCAGAGAAAAATGCTACTTTTAACATGTAATAATTTAACATAATATTTATTTTAATAATGAAATGGCCATTTAGTATAATTTATTTACAATAAAAAAAATATCAACTGTATTACGTTCATTTGTGTTTGTGTGCGCGGGGTGCCGGACAAACGAGTGTCTATGTAGGCATGTAAATTCTTGAAAAGCATGTTGTGTGGCTGAGCTCTAATTGGATTTTTTTCAAATCATCCTTGGGGTGCAGCACTGTGCACCCCGAACCCTCCCACTTTTGTTCTTTTAGCGAATCAATGTTGTTTTTAAATATTTGGGCTCATGTGATTGGACCATTCTCAACGAGTCTTATTAATGGTTAGCAGATTGTTAGTTTCTACGAAATTAATAAACACCTCACCAGTCAGATTGGAGAATTCAACAGTACACTTAGTTTTTTGTTTGTTTGTTTTTAATTAGTGACACTTTGCTTCCCTTAACCTTCAGCAGTTCCAAGGTTTGATTTATGTGTACAAGTGTTTGGTTTACATTGTATTGTATAGGGGTGCTCCGATCAGGATTTTTGGGGCCGATCACTGATCACTAGAAGCTGTATCGTCTGATTCCAATCACCGATTACAAGGCCTTAGCATTATTTATTAAACTATATTTAACAATATATATATATATATGGTGCTTTCGTCTTGTCACGTGACGTAACCTTATCAAAGAACTTTATTAAATATTTGGGAATATTATATTTAGGCTATAGGGAATTGCACGCAATATACATGGATTTTTTTTTTTTTAATTTTGTTTTTAATGACCCGCCCCGCAAATAAAGCGGCAATTTCTTTACCCGCCCCAACCCAACCCACGGGGTCCGCGGGCCACCAGACGACCCGCGCATCAATTCAATTCAATTCTATTTTATTTGTATAGCGCTTTAGCAATTGTCATTGCCTCAAAGCAGCTTCACACAATCAGAAGAATTATATAAGTTTGTATGGAATGTGAATACGTATGAATCAAAATGGTCAGTTTCACTAGTGTGTGTGTGTATACACACACACACAGTGGTGTGAAAAACTATTTGCCCCCTCCTGATTTCTTATTCTTTTGCATGTTTGTCACACAAAA
>JAOTQY010000050.1:15268355-15280436 GCA_026413445.1 Dolichallabes microphthalmus
TCTCCACATCATTGCATTCAGTTTTTATTCACAATTTGTTTAGTGTCCCAACTTTTTTGGAATCCGGTTTGTATTTTTGGCTTCATTTTTGTTAACTAAATAATGCCACGGCAAAAACAGGTCTATGCTGTTGTTGTGTCAGCCTAAAACTGATGGCATGCTATGATCAGATAATTTTTATGATGATTTTACAAAAAAACAACAAGAAGACATACTTGACTGTATTTAATACTGTGATATTGACTTAAAACGCACAAACCTGTTACCCAATTTACAAATTAAAACTAAAACAATTACTTATTGCTCGCATTCATTCTCTATATCACTTATCTTGTACAGGTTCATGGGATGCCCAGAGCCTATTCCAGGGGACTATGGGTACTAGGTGGGGTACACAGTGCCCAGGGTGCCAGTTCATTGCAAGAATACCAGCACACGCACACTACCAGCAATATGGAAACATCAATTACCTCCTAGCATGTCTTTGCACTATAAGAGGAAACCAGAGTATCTGGAGGAAACCTACCAAGCACGGGGAGAACATGAAGACGTGAGGCCACAATGCTAACCAAATCAATAAAAGTAAGTTGAATTATTCAAATGCCTGCAATGCCAATATGCTATTATTATGTATGAGAGTTAATATTTTGCAAGTGAAAAACCCTTATAAAAACCTGTAGGTAAATGTAAGTATACCTAATAAACAAACATATCTTCCTAATTAATATTCACTTTTCAATTTCTAGTTGGTCTTTCGCCTGCAAGGGGTCGCCACATCGGAATAACCAGTCCGCACAACAACTTGGCACAGGTTTTTACGTTGGATGCCCTTCCTGATGCAACCCCATTTTATCCGGACTTGGGACCGGCACTGCATCCAGTGGCTGGGGGTTTGGGCACTCGCTGGGAATCGAACCCGGGCCTTCCGCATGGCAGGCAAAACACCTACCACTGAGCCACCAGGGCCCCCATTCACATTTCTAGTGATTTTGGCAAATTAGCAATTCAAGTAAATGCACTACAGTAGAGATGGAAGGAAAAATATTAAGTTATGAACTGGTCGATCAGCCGGTGACCAGAATTGGCTGTTTTTCAGTTTGATTGGCCTATGTCGGTGATCAATCATCAGCCTCAGATAAAAAATTATTCTGTACCGAGTGCAGAAGCTTCCAAATGCGGCAACAGAAAAGAATTTTAATGGTGTTGCATTATAAAAAAAAGTCTCCCATCTGCCTTTTCCCCCAAAATCTGTAAAGCTTTTTGCTTAATTAAATTAAACTTTAAATGTCAAACTCTTGTATTTGAAGTAGGTTTGTAATTTTTAAATGTTTTTAAGTGAGAAAACTAATATTTATAAGGAATGGGTGACAATTCATTGATCATTAAACTTTTTTAAAGCATTAAAATCATGGGAAACTATAATATCTAATCAGTATATTTATAAAATTGTGGTACTTATAGAATCGCAATTTTAACCGAATCTGCACCTCGTGATATCTGATAATATGTATCTGGAGGTGACTGCTGATTCCCATCCCCAGTACACAGTTGTTAACTGCAGCTTTTTACGTTATTCTCCTTTAGTAAGATGTACTTTGAGGGGTTTATGTGTGCTGAAAAATCAGTTTGATAAAACGACCGTTATTTGCCTCTTTCCATACATAAAACTCCCCTCTTTGTCTTCCTCAACTAATTCAATTCAGGTTTTAAATCACTTTGGCTGAATCCCAATCGTCTCCATGTTTAATGTGTAGGCCACTAGGTAGGATGATTCAGTTATTACGTCACCGCCCCTGTGTAGGGAACCTACATCGGGAAACATTCCGGATTTACTCGATCGCTTTCCACCGCACGCGACTTCTTTGTGCGACGCGCTGGTTGTAGTTGTGAGAGTTGGTCTCGTTGTAGATTCGCCCAATCATCTCATAGATTGTGTTCTACGTCACGAGCGGGTGTAACCAATCAGAAGCGACGGCTGGCTCCCACCGCCAAGCTTGGGTGCAGAGTTCGACACTCAGGAAGTAAAGCGAGGGCCTGAGGAGTTCGGGCTGTCCCTGTCAAACACAAAGAGTTCTCAGTTGTCTTTTAATTTGTCAGTTTCGTTGAGCAAATTGGGATATTTTCGCTCGAGGGAGGCCACGGATTCTACTAGAGGTAATGTCGGTTTGGGTATGTTTTTATAGAGAATATGAAATAGCGAGCGAACTTTAATTAAAACGCATCGTATTGGATGGGGATAAGTGCTCGCGCGCTTATCGTGAACGCGCAGCTTGAGTGCACGTCGCTTGACATTTCTGTGCAAACTCAAGATTAATTGACACGGAATGTGGTTTGAACGCCAAAGTCTAGCGCTTATTTATTCTCTTATTGCACTCGAGTTAGCAGCATCACTTTGCACAGCTGCGAAACGCACCAGTTGCAAAGTTTTATATTATAATTGTTAATAATAATAATAATAAATGCACAAATAGGATGAAATACAGCTGCTTCTCGTGGTTTTTGCTGTGGGAACGAAACTGTCTTGGAGTCTGTCAGCTTTGTAGTGTCCATTTCCCCCAGTGCTCAGGCAGGACAATGAGTGTGTTCAGTGTTTATGGATGTGTGTTCAGTGTTGTCTATGTTTTTGAGGTTATGGCTCAGGGCTTGCACGCACCACGCAATACTGAAAGCAAAGAGCCTGAGCTCTTATTTCACCCGGGCGTTGTTCTGTAAACTTTGCAATTTGCACATTTCCGCTCCGTGTGTGTGTGTGTGTGTGTGTGTGTGTGGACACGGGTATGTTGATTAGAGTTTGCTCTCCTGTCCTGCAGCAGATGGTTTATTTCTGCGTCTTGACCTTGAGGAGAAGCTACACGCCAATATCTCTGTCTCTATCTATCTATAGCTCAACATGTCACACTATTCTTACTCAGACTCGCTTCTGCAGGGACATTCTTAGGTAAATACCTGCTGACTCAGGGCTGTTTCATAAATATCCACCTCCTCCTTGACTGGCTTAGTTGTTTAAAGGAACAACATGTCTAAACTGGACAGCCGTGTGTTCATGTCAACACAAGGACCAGGTCACCGTGGGAACAAAGCATGAGAAGATGCTGTAAATGTGCTTACAGTAGGTGAAGTGACTCGAGTATTCTTTGTGTCCTTTGGGGCGGTACGATGGGTAAGTGGTTAACACTGTCGCCTTACACCTCCAGTCTGTCTACATGGAGTTTGGTGGGTTTCCTCCTGCTACTCCAGTTTCCTCCAACAGTCCAAAGATATGCTAGGGCATTCCCAAATTGCCCATAGTGTGTGAGTGTGTGTATATGTGTGTACCCTGCGATACATTGGCACCACTTCCAGGGTGTATCCCGCCTCATGCCCCAAGCCTCCTGGAATAGGCAGCAGGCCACCCGCGACACTGGACACAGGATAAAGCGGTATAGAAAATGAGTGAGTGAGTGTGTATTTTGTTTGTTAGTATTTTCCCCAAATGTGCATGATCGTCATTTAAAAAAAAAATAAAGTAGGGAACACTGTCAGAAGGCTTTTCTTCTTTGTAATCACAATGCGTTTTATGTTAATTTAGCATAGACAAAAAGCCGTTTCAGATATTCCCACTGGTTGAATTTGATCCAACATAAGATTGAGCATCAAATCAGGGCTGTTACTGGGAAACATGGTGCCGTCACCTCCGTGGCGTTTTCATGTGGCTAATGAGGTTTGCGCCAGCTTGTAGACATTCAGCATTTGGCAAACATTCACCTTTATTACTAAGTAAGTCAATATAGGATACATATCTGACATCCCGTCCTCAAAACCTTTTTAAGCCTATATTATGTCGTATTAAATATATGGAAAATGGTTCGGGTGTATTCTAACCGGTAGAGGGTATCCCGAAAGTCTCCATACAGTACATAGGGGAAGTTAGAATTTGTTTACATTATGTGCAGAACATGATCATATGATTGCAGTTTCTTCATAAACACACGGAGATGTGTTAACACATCTGGTGTTATGCATGTAATTGCACTTTGAATCCTTTCTGATAGTGACAGCTTCCTGATCCAGCCATGAGATGACTTCAATGCATTCTTATTTATTCAAAGACATTTGTAAAGGCTATATGAAAACAAACCAAAAAACAAAACAAAAAAATATATATATTTAGTTTTATGTGTGAGTGTATATAATTTGTACTCAGTATAAAAAGAATTATATTATAAGGCAGAAAAGGGTTAAGTTTCCCATGTGTATTGAGACTTGGAAGGCAGTCATTTGGAGAGAGGATGAAGCCAGCATTGGATCGACGTTAAACACTTGTTTATACTGAGAGAGGTTATTTTTTTCCCTCTGATGTGCATAGCTTTGTATTTAAAAGCAGGAGACTGAAAGCTGTATTGTTTTACAGGAAGCCTGTTTGTCATTGAATTGCATTTTGAGTAATTGGTCATTGAGTTTATTGACATCATCTCCTGGTGTAATCTGAAAGTGCCCTTATAACACCGTCAGCATGTTCAAAGTCTTCTTTTTTTATTATTATTATCGTTATTTCAAATCTTTTTGTTCAACCGTCTCTTCATTTAACTTTTAACTAATGAGCTTTTGAGCTGATTTGTCACTGTGATTTATTTATTTATTTTAATGTTCATCCATTCGTTATCTTTACACATCCTAGAAGTGTTTGTTGTACATTTCTGGCAGTTGATTTAACACAGAGCTCCATTTGAACAGTTTTTTGAACATCTATTAAGCAAATGTGGTGGCGTGACTTCCTCTTGGACTGTTAATGATCCAGAGGATTTTTAAAAAAGCTGTGTTTGTGCTATTTCAAAATACTTGCAGATGCAGGACAGGATTTCTTTCAGTATTCTAAACCTTTGTTTGTTCCTTTTCTCTTTTTGTTGATGATTAAAGTGAACCATGTCATATGCAAACCTTGGTGGATTGATATATATATATATATATTTTTATGCCATGTTTAGGCTTCATGCAACCAATGGACACCAGCATACAGCCAGAGAGTTTGTTCAGTTGCGTAAGAAATGTACAAATGTTTTTAGTTGGAAAGGATTAGATTTACAACACGGTATAGAAACCTGAATCTGAGATGATTTTTTTTTTTAGTTAATATCATATGGTTTCCTGCTGTTCACCTCATTTTAATGGTTTTCAGGGAGAAAAGAAATTATTTTGTCTGAATGTAGTTGCTAGTTCCAGCAAATAGAAATGAAAATATGCAGCCATTGATGGTAATCTTTTTTTTGTTTTGATTAGGCTGTTGTGGTCATTGAGGACATACGAGTCTGAATAAAGTTGTTGTAATGCCTTTGGCTTGTTGGCTTTCAGTGCAGATTGTGAGATTTAAGGGGGACATCTGTTGATCCCTTACAGACAGCCTGCACATTTAATCCCTCGTGTAGAGGCGAAGGAAAACGAGACCCCCACCAGGAGCTCGCAGTGTCTGTGTGACAGGTGCCCAACCCTGTCTGCTACTTGGCACCTCGGGATCATGTCCACATTTGTGATTTTTAAAAAAAGGGCTGAGTGAGATGCTTGGTGCATAGACTCGCCTGAACATTTTACTGAGCAGCTGCTTAAATTTTTACTGCCTCGTGGCTTATTTCCATCAAATCATGTAAACCTTTAGAGCTGCGTATTCGCGTGGGAATGACAGCACGCCCGAGGAAGCCCTGTGCGTCTCTTTTGGCGCCATTTCACAGCTGTTGAGCTCACTGCTCTGTACTCCATTGTCACTGTAACGCATCCCATGAGACACTGTGCTGTTTTGGCGTGAGTGTGTGCATATGAGCGCAGAGAAAGAGAACATAACCTCCATTCACGTTGCTACATTACACATCCCATTCTGGGGAAACAAGCTCCAGCGGTGAGTTTCCTGGCTGCTTCAACCCCATGTGATGCCATTGTGCTTTGAGCTTCTGCTAGTCAAGTAATTTAACAGCAGGCCATCCTTCAGATCCTGCGTGTTGATGTGATTTATATCGGGGATAAAAGTCCTGCCCAGGATGCTTTTTGCATTTTGCTGGGAAGATGCGCTAGATCTTTTTCATTTCCCTGTGTTTGTGAGCTGTCTGGATGAAACAGTAATGTTAGACAGGGATATTTGCAGAATGAATAAACGAGAGCCGATATTGGACCTGCTGTATTTGACTCAATTTCATAGCGTTCACTTCTATTCCCGCTACTGCAGTTATGACAATTCAAGATCAAATAGTTTTTTTTGTTGCAACTGAACTGTTTGAGTTTTCTTAAAAGCAAACGGAGTTCATGTAAACGGAGTTTATCTCAGTCCACATTAAAGAGGTAAACACACCACTGTCTGCAAGAGCGTGTCAACAATTTACATGCTGCATTGTCGTTAGACATGAGGCAAAGTTGCGTCCTGTATTCTCGTGCTCTCGTGGTATGAACTCTTATCTGATCAGCCAAGAAAATATGTGAAGTATGATCAGTACCGATTCTATCAGAGTCTAAAATGTGGTAAATATTTGTTGTTTTTACAGTAGGGCTACACTGTACAGGCAGGACCACTAGTTTAGCCTGTGTATTGATTGTACTGCCTTGTATATGTTATATATGTTGGTATTGCAACTTTTGCATGACAATAACAAACACTTGATGAAGCCTGATTAAAATCGAGGTGACCACAGAGTAGCACACAGACTGACTCTGAGCCCTCCTGAGCATTAAACGAGCTTCTGAAGTGCTTCTGTCAGTTTGCGTGTTCAGCTGTTCTGAGCTGTTTAAAATTTCTCAAGAAATGTTGTAAAGTGCTCCAGCATATTTCACTTTCTTCTTCTTTTTTTCTGGTCTCTCAGTACATAGGTTTGTGTGACGGCCTGGGAACACCCGACATCAGGGAAATCTTTCCACTGCACGTAGTCCTAAAAACTATGCTTTCCTGTACAGAAATGTTTCTTTTGCATTCTTTTATACATTTTTTAATTATATCTGGAACTTGTACATTTCTGCAAAGCTACGTTTAACAATAAAGTCATAAAATATTATCATAGTCATAAATATTATAAACTCATTAAGTGTTGTCATAAAGCACTGTACAAATAAAAGCGAAACTTAACCAAAGCCTGACACTGTGTAAAGAAATCACTTTTTACCCTTTTTTAGACATTATAATTAAACATCCCCTGCTTTTTTTTGTCTTTTTTCTGTTTTTGTTTTGACCATGGTTTAAACACGACAACTAGATTTTTCTCCTATTGTGACCTCATAAAAGATGAACCCATTCACCGGCTTGTTGCTCAGCTCCAAAAGAATTCGGCCCAGAAGGAGCTAATTTACATACAGTAGACAATGAAATGTCCTATTTGGAGGAAGAGTGTAATAAAGGGAGTTTGAAGTTTTACAATTCATTATCTAATTTCAGTTGATATTTCACCTTGAGTAATTAACACACACTTACCTTGTTAAATAAAAGAACTAGTCAAATATGGGACCTTTAATGCAGACTGACTACTGGCTCTTTATTCTTTGTCATATTTGAGATCTCATTTATTCCATTTTGTTTATGTGTAACATTTATTGAAGAAAGCATGTTCAAATTCAGCTATAAGGCATCAATAACACAATCATTAAAAAAAAGAATGAACATTAAAAAAAAATTATTAGATGGTCCCTCCCGAAAGTTTGCATACATTTTAGTTCTTAATACAGTGTATTGACACTTTAGCATCAATGATGGCTCGTACAAATGTGAGAGAGTTGTGCATGAGATGGGTTATTTTCTCAGGTCGTAAAGACGGCCATTCGTCTTGGCAAAACCCTCTCTAGGTCCTGTAAATTCTTGGGTATTCTTGCATCTACTGCATGTTTGAGATCCACCCCAACCCCACAAATTATCTCAATGATATTAAAGTCAGGAGACTGTGATGGTGCTCCAGAATCTTCATGTTCTTCTGTTGTAGCTACTAAAGGGTCGTCTTGGCCTTGTGCTTCAGATCATCGTCATGTTGGAAAGTGCATCCGTCGGCAAAATGGCCTCCAGTATTTATGGAGGCCGTATCAGTATGTCCTCCATGCTGATAACATGCTGAATTTATCTTGCCATCAATTTTGACAAACATTTCCTGTGCCCTGTAAAGCTGGTTTCCCTGACTGTGGTTTTCATGTTAACAGAATCCCTGATTTTCTACTTTTTCTTTCTTTGAATTGTCTTTTCTTTAAGATCTTTAACAGGTCTTTTGTCTTTGGTGAGTGCAGATATCCAGTGCAGGATTTTATTTATTAATTTTTTTTTGTCATGGTCACAACTCTCTCGGCTGTTTATACATCGACACTAATTACACTCAAACAAGCTATATGTGTGGAAACCTACCTTTAAAAACAGTTTAAACCAACGTCTGTCAACTTACAGGATGTGTATATTATCAGGCCAAACATTTGAAGCTCTTTACAGTAAACTTTAGATCGGGGCCCTTTAAGTGATTTCGGTTATCATTTTGATTTTAAAAAAGGGGCTCTCACAATAATATGATAATAACTGGCCACATCTCACCATCACACCAGTATAAAATAAAATACTAAAAAAAAAAAGATTTCAAGATGATTTGTCTATTTTTGGGAAATATGACCATTTCTCCCAGGGTATGAAAACTTATCACCAGAAATAGATATGATTTAAGCCTAAATCATCTAATATTTTGTGATTTGCAAGAGCAGTGCTGGTTGGTTTTCCCACACCACCTCCCACACACACACACACACATGTGTGAGATTTCCTGGGATGCATCCTAAACCTATTGTCCTCCCTGTCCTTCCCTTGTCCTCTGTGTAGCTCGTGCTATTCAGGCCCCCCTGCTGACTCGCCATTCATATTAATAGCTTGTAAAGTCGGTCCAATCTTCAGCCGTCCTCGCAACGATGAGCATAATTTCAGAACGCAAATTTGTACTAGATCTAAAACCTCCTCGGTACATTTACCTTCCTGAATGCAGTAACATTTCTGTTGTACGTTCATATTAAGTGACCCTGTTGCCATGGTGATGGACTGCCGTGGTGCTGCACCGGTGACAGATGGAGGGGGTCACCGAGTGGAGAGCTCGAGGGTGGACTCAGGAACTCCGACACTCACCCCCCACTCCACTGCAGCAGGGTTTATGCTTTCTGAACTCACTGTGTGGCGGAGGAGAGCTTCTAGTTAACCTTTCCTCCCCGGTTCAGCCCTGATTAGACTAACAGACTGCGACCTCCAGCAGAAAGCGGCTTTGACTGGCGTTATTCACTCCCATGTTAGTATTGTTCTTTCTCAGCAGATCTAACAGAGTCACCTCTTCCAGGTCAGTAGCCTTGAGTCAGTGAAGTAGGCAGAATGATGAGAGCGTTCCGCTGTAGTCTATATTCTTTAGGACGGCACCAAAGTGACAGAACCGATCATATCACACGTACATCACGAGATTACATCTTGCTGAGAAAATGGTAGTTTCAAGATGTTGATTTCTGGACTTGGTTTTTGGGAAAGTGATGTATGTTAAAGTATACACAATAATATATAAATATATTTTTTAAAATCTCTCTGGCAGCTTGATACTTTTAAAAATCCAAATAAGTAAAAAAAAATTAACAAAATTTATATTTGTTTTAACAATAAAACATCAAGATTTCTGGTCATCAAAATAAAGTTTACTCACATAAACTACTTGTACTACTACTTGTAAATTCATTGCTGAATGATGGATTAAAAATCACCATGTGCTTTTGTTCAGACAGGAGTTATCACTTAATGTGATAGAATTTCCCATAATTTATTTCAACTGCATCAAGTTTCATATCTAGAACACAGCGAAAAGACCTAAAGATGTGTGGAACCGTGTGTCGTGATGTCATTTATTTTTCAGTATCAGTCAGGTCATCAAACTGCTCAGTTCTCGTATGACGTTGTGTCAGACTGACATATCGTTTCCCTTGTCATGCTTCTATAATGGTACAAGGACAGTAGTCTAATTATACGGCGTAGTCGAGTTATAACTATCGCTCGACTTAACTGTTCATATAAGCATGATGAGTGATGTATATATTTAAAGCCACGGTTACACCTGGCCCTAGCCTGCATCCTGTGTGATCAGATCTGAAGTGCACAATCGAGACACACAGCCATTCCCACCTGATGATGTGAATATGACTTCTGTGACCACTTGTGATTGGATTTCGAACACTGTTCCCGCTGGAATAAGGCTGTCATGCACATTTATTACTTCACAGCATCTATTTTCAGCTTTTTTATTTTTTCAGTGGACGTTCTGCTAACAAAGCCTAAAAATGTATGAGAAATGAGGCAATGGAGCTATGAAAAGCAACTGCTTTCATCTCCGCTGTTCCAATACCGTCACCATTATCTATTAGATTGGGGTGCTGAGAGCGCTACCCTTTAATAAAAACGATATATAAACAGTCTCTCAATGATTACATGTTTTCCATCTATGGCAGTGATGCAGCCGTCTTGTGTTTGCCGTCTGGGACGCATCGAGACGATTTGCATTCACACGACAAATAGACTCTGACATGACCGGGTGTGTCCCAGACTACCTCTTAATGTTGTTTGAGTGATTGTATCACAGTACGTCTTTGTGGCATTGTTTGACCCTTTTCATACCTTCACTTAACTCTGATCACTGACAAGCCGGTCACACAGGATGCATGCCTCGAAAACGGGTGTGAACAAGGCTGTTGTTGCTGTCTCTAGTGGAGTGTAAGATTACTGCATTCTGCTCTATTTTACCAAATGTCACTCCAGTGGAACCTTTTAATGCCAAGCTCTCAGATTTAGCTTAGGCGAGTGTTTTCCACACTATTGACACATTTGAGTCATGTATCCAAAATACCCAAGATTTTTAGAAGAAGAAGCAGTGTTATGAGTTACTGAGCAAGTGAGTTGCCTCTCTGCACACACAGCCACGTTCGTGTCTAGCTTTACAGTTCCAAACCAGGTGTGCACCTGCTTTTTCCCAAGAATTTCTGTCGTACTGCATGAAGTGTTATAGAAGTAATTAATAAGGACGTACAGTAAAAATACAAGTCAGAACCCATCCTTTAAGTATTTCTATGTGAAACAGATCCAACATTTTGAAGCCTAACGTGATCGGGTCGTGATTTATTTTTTGTCTTTTCACATGGATAAACATTAATCAGATTCAATGCTCGGGTGTGCCACATGTCTGTGGATTATGATTTATGATATTGTAATGAGATACCGTTTGGGTGAGATGCAAATCAAGCCTTAAAAGCACACACTGCCGTTGCACTGACTGACATCATAAATCCAGACGAGAAAGGTCTTGCACGTGTCGCTTTGAGAAGGCTGTTTGCTGTGTTTGTGTGTGCCTGGTGTGTGTGTGTGTGGGGGTTGAGATGATGAACAGTGTGAATTTTGGAATCAGTAAATGTGTCAGTAAGGCATACTGAACATCTCGTTTACACTCTGTACCGTTTCATGCTACACCTGCTTTCGTTTCTTAGTCAGCAACAAGTTGTCTCAGAGTGCCGTGTCCTTTGCAGCTATGCGTTTAACCCATTGTGTGCAGAGCTCAATGGCATTTTCGGGGAGGTGGGGGTGTGTGGAGTTTTTCTTAGAAAATCATAAAGGAAAGGGACGATCTAGAGGAAAAAAGGGAGAGCTGCAGCCACTTTGAAGGACTCTGTGGTTTCTCTATTCGGCCGCTCCCTCACAGGACAAAAGGCCTTTATGTGTGACTGCAGCAGGGGTCTGATGGGATATGGGGGGCAGCAGGGCCTTTTCATCCCCCCCTTCCACACAGGCAGGCTCACCAGCTGTCGGCTTAATGCCTCTCCCATGGCTTTCCCCAGCAAGACTGGCCAGCGACACGTGCTCTCTTTCTCTCTCTGTTTCTGTCTTTTTTCGTCTCTGTCTTTCAAACTCACATGCACACGCACACACTTGCACACATGGTTGCCTGGGGTTTAAAAAGTAGATCATTTAATTGGATATAAAGGCCCATTTGACATCTTGGTTTTACCAATCATTTCAATTAGCATTTTTTTTATCTTAAATTTTTTATAGCTTTTTGAAAAATTATTGGAATCTTTGTTTTGCAAATATTAAAATACTTG
>JAOTQY010000050.1:15298074-15309731 GCA_026413445.1 Dolichallabes microphthalmus
ATTTTGTGTGACAAACATGCAAAAGAATAAGAAATCAGGAGGGGGGCAAATAGTTTTTCACACCACTGTATAATAGAGAGAGAGAGAGAGAGATCCTACATTTAATATGGGAAAAAAAAAAGCTTTAGATCTCAAAAAGCTTTGAGAAAGACTTTTCGATCTCAAATCTCCTAAAGGTCCATAAACTGAGTGTAAATTTATCTTTTATAGGAACAAGAAACGCACACATGACTTTATAGACTCCTATTACTCTGACAGGTGAGTGGTGATTCATCTATTATAATAAAGATGCTTCACATTATGCTACACTAAGGTTTTAATCCTTTTGGCATCCTTTCGTTGCATGAAAATCAGCTTTATTAACAGATCTCCATCCTATACTCTGACTTCAAACTTCTGCATTTTACCATATGGTTTAAATTGGGCTCAGTCTATAAGCATGGCCATAGAGAAATCCCAGTTACATCTCTTGTATGAATGGAGAGAGGAGGTGTGCAGTCCTTTTCATACCACAAATGGCCTTGTACCACAAATGTGCATTTGTTTTATTGTACTTGAAATTATTTAATTGAAACATGCGGTGTGTACTGTTGAGACAGTTGGCTTACTAAGTAGTATGCAGAAATGTTTTGGACCCTTTATAAACCTTTGCATTTCAATACTTGACTTTATATTGATGACTCACAAGCGTGTGCGTTTCTTCTTTATTTATGTAAGCTTTGTTGTTGTCTTTATTAATAATTCTGTATAACTGTATATTTACTTCATTATTAATTGCTGTTTCACATTTAATGTTCGAACTAAACATTTGATTTATATACACCAATCAGCTATAACATTAACGTTGACTATGTACCAGTAAACTAGTGATAGGATTATGGGCACAAGGGGAACCTACAGAATACTGGGCATAATATTTTTGCATTGTAATGTTACAGCTCATAGGTGTGTAAGTCAAATTTCTTAAATTTAGTACAGTCCTGACCCAGCATTCTGATTCAATAGGAAAGCGAGCAAATACAGTAAAATTCAGTTCAATCATTTATATAAAATAATCTTGGAGCTGTCTGTACCTGTACAATTCTCATGTAACCGGATGGAAGTTTACAGTATTTAATTGCTCTGTGTGTATGTGTTTGTGTGTGTCGCAGGGATGGACTGTGCTCCAGTGACTCCTCATCAAGGTATGTAAGCTCTGCTCTCACTAAACACTCATATCAGTCTGTACTGACCTGCGCTGTACAAAATGGAAGAAAGCACATGCTTCGTTTAATGTGTGTCACTATAATGATTGAATAGTAGATGCAGAGCAGGATGGCTGAGAAGTACAGTTGCAGATCCCTTTTTTTCTTTCTTATTTTGTGATCTGTCCTCTCACTGTAGTCTCTCACACACAAACCTAACAAACCATAGTACAAATGACATTTGCGATGATTCACTGTACATCCTACTACATTGTATTACGATTTTCTCTCCAGAAGAGAGAGTGATGCATTTATACCTAGGAAGAAAACAGCATGTACTGTAGCATAACAGCAGGTAAAATAACACCTGGGATTATGCAGCGCTGTAGTATTATTGTAGGGTTTTATCCAAAGCAAGGTTTCTAGCTGGGTAGCTGCATTTGCTGATTAGCATGCACCCTGTTGTGGTGCTGCAGAGTTGTGTATTGATTTATAAAGGAGACGGGAAAGGTTGGTGCTGGTGGTGGGAGCATGACATGCTTTGTGAGTAGTAGCTCTGCATTCATGGTGAGTATATTTAAAAAGTGCCCATTAATATTCTCTCTCTCTCTCTCCGTCTTTGTATGATTATTATATAGCATTGTTAGTACGGTAACTGTGTAAAAATAATGAAGTTAATATATTCTTCTATAATTAAAATAATTATATTGGAACAGCAACAATATCCTAAAAGGCTTTTTGATCACTGTTTGCTTACTACACAAGTTGTAGTATGCACTATACAGTATGCCAAATAAAATACCATTTTTCCCTTGCCACACAAGTATACATGTGCTGAAGCAAGACTTTAAATATGTAAATAGTAGGAAAATTTGAATAGTATTGGGACTGTGAAATTCTTTCTCACGACTGTAATGCTGGCCAAACTGAATTATTCAGTGCCGGCTTAAAATGAGCTGTGCGTATTCATAATTGCACATGTACACACACACTATTTGTGCGTGTTCAGTGCCCACACTGTCACTCATCGAAAGTATTGACGAAGTTGCAGGAAGCACATCCTCATGCATGCACACACACACACACACACATAGCTATGCACCGCAGTGTTAAACATGAGACATTTTAAATACATCACATTTAAACACACACACACACGTGCCCCGCTTCACCTTTCTCTCTCCCTTGTCTCCACCCATTAGCTGTATACAGGCAGATGTACAGATAGATGTATGTCTTCTTTTGAAAGGTCAGTTGCCTCTCCCTCCTTTCAATCTCTCATCCCCTCCCCCTCCTCTAAGAAGGCACTTCTTCAGTTCGTCACAGGAGGAGAGAGCCTCACCACTGTTGCTACGGAGAAATATGCGCGTTTTGTCGAGTAGCATACAGTCACACACGCTTTCGCACATGTTTGTGTGTGAGCAGAACTCGTGTGTCTCTCTCTCTCTCGTCACATTTTAAATGCCCTCCCCCTGCACTACTACATGCCATCCATTTACATCTTCTCATTACAGCCAATATCGTGAGCCCGGTGTCTGGAACTAATCTGCGCTGACAATTGGGACTCTGAGCTGCTTGTGCAAAGCACCCCAACCCCCACTGCCACACCGAGCATGCTCAACAGTAGTTATATAATTCACCGCTCACTGCAGCGCTCGCTTAAATGCTACATCTTATTTGTACATTTCCTCTGAAGAAGAGAAATTCATAGAGAAAGCCGATGAATGTGAATGGATTCACGCTCACTGTTAATTTACAAAAGCAGACTCAAAGACACACATCCCCTGTTTCATACATAAACGCATTTATGTTCTGTTATGTATTACGAGCATGTTTATGCTATTAAATAAGAAAAACTGACCAAATCCCAGTTTAATGTAAGTGACTTGAACCATTTTTTTCCCTTTTTGAATGAGTTTGTTTAGACTGTTGTATATTAAAGTACCACTTATACTCATCAGCATGCTGTTAGGTCAGCCGATAGCATCCTAGACCCTTAGCTTGTGAAAATTCAATCATCAACAAGGGGAATGTGAACAGGAACAACATTTTCCTAAGCCATAGTAAGAGTCCTGCTTATCTTGAACATTGATATGGAATGTAAGTTTTATGTTACCTACGTCAGTGTTTATTAGATTCGTTAACATAATTTAACTGTATGATTTACGATAGAATCAGCTCACAGAGATCATTAATGTGGCCTGGTGATATGTAGTTATGAATCTCAGATGACATTTGCACTATCACATAATCACAAGACACATAATAATCTGTGTGTCCTTTGTGTGTGATCTGCCAGTTTGTCCAGCTCTGGATGAATATTCATTGAGCCTATCTGCTTATCTCCTAATGAGACTGAGCATTGGGGCGAAATTGTTTCCAATCCAGATGTCTAATGAAGTCCCAAATCTCTCCTGTGTGGAAGGGAGACCATACTCAGGTGTAGAATAGTGTTTCAGGTTCCCGTCTGTAACACTTAGGCTTTTTTTTTTTTCTTTTTCTTTTTTTTCTTCACATCCCTGCCAGGTTCTCTTGAAATGGTTATGTAATCCATGAGTATCCACATGTGAGCACAATTTCTTTCAGCTTCCTCCCACTCACTGTGCTTCTCTGCCATTTGTTGGCGTTGGCTACAGGATGTGCGATAGCATGTGTAGCAGAATGCTGTGGGGTAGGAGCAGTGGTGTGGGGTGTAACAAAAAAATGCAGCTGACAGAATGCGTCATATGGTGCGTCACATGGATACTTGTATTTAGCAGACAGTGCTAAAGAAGCAACCAGGGTTTACAGCGAGGAGCTCAGTCATTGTTCTGTAGTCCATTTTAATATAAAAATCTTCACCAAATTCGGTGTGTTTCTAGAGCTTCAATAATCACCTAATGTCAAACACAACTTGGAGAATCTGTGATTTTCATTATTGCTATCCAATGGAACTGGCATATTGCACCATTTTGGCTTGCTGATTTACAGTACACCCCTTTATCATAAAAGCCATCTAAAATGTATAAACTGCTTCCTTAATATTTTTTGTTTCTTATGTGTCGTATGTCTGCAGTAAGAGGATGAAGAAAGTTGATAAAAAAGGAAAAGGCCTCAGGCACTTCTCCATGAAGGTGTGTGAGAAGGTACAGATGAAAGGCACTACGTCCTATAATGAGGTGGCTGATGAACTGGTGTCAGAGTTTACCCACGCCAGCAGCCTTGCATCTACAAATTGTGTGAGTACCATGTATGCAAAGAGGCGGCAGTAAATCATAGGCCTCTATAATTCTTCTGTGTTAAATTGACTTAAAACCAAAAAAACCCTTTTTAATGTCAATTGGGTGTGTGGTTCAGGCACGTGTTTATACCATACTTCCCGATTTAATTTCTTTCTCTGATTTGTTCACAGCATCAAAATGCATCAAAGCTCAATTGTAAATCCAGTGTGTTTATTCACCAGAAACTAATATACAGGAGTGGTCAAAAGTATTAAAACAACCAAAGCCGTGCCTGACCAACAACAAAAACAATCACTATAATGATGCATTGGTCCGGGTTTTGCTTTGATTATGATAATGGCGTTGTTTCGATAAGGTTATGCAATGTTGCAACATTTATTTCCTTCCAGAGCCGCATTAATTTCTCTCTTAGATCATGCATTGATGATGGGTGATTCATAAAGTCTTCTCCAGCACATATGAAGGATTCTCAATGGGGTTTAGGTCTGAACTGTGTGGTGGCCAATTCATGAGTAACAATGATGTCTTATGCTCCCAGAACCACTCTTTTACAATTTGAGACCGATAAACCCTGGCATTATTTCGGAACATGCCTATGACATCATAGAAGAAAAAAATTAATTGATGGAAGAACCTGGCCATTCAGTATATTCACATAGTCAGCTGACCTTGGTTTTTTTGGTCACATAACGTTGCTCAACCTAGACTTGACCAACAGAATCAACTGAAGGTCTAAAGCTGTCCCCACTGTCTTGTACTGTAGGCGTTAGGTATGATGGGTGCATCACCCATCTGCCTCTCCTCTTAACCTGATGCATCCATCACTCTAAGAGTGGAAGATGGTCATGGCGTCAGATGAGTCCAGATTTAGCCAGTGATCCACAGTCCATTCTTTATGCTCTCTAGAAAATTAAAGCACTCCCCCCATGCCAGATCCAGAAGGTTTTAAAGAATAAAGGACTTCATACAATGTACAGATTGTTGTATAAATTATTCATATTGTCTTGATTGTCATTTTAAAAATAAGAATGTAATTAAAACATTCAATTTCACTTTTGTGTCAATACTTTTGACCACCATTGTTTTTGGCTTATTTTCAAAGCCACATACTGTACATCACATAAAATCTCTCTCTATCCTTTAAGTGCAAAATTAACCCACATATAATCATAAATAAAGTGCCTATGCAAAAGGATAACTAAGTTTGGTTATTGTAATCACAGGGGGGAAATTTGTTATAAGCTATTAACATTTTTAGTAGATATTTCTGCATTAAATATTTCTTTTAAAATACTGACTCTAGATCAAAGGTCTTCCAGTTGAGGACATTGTTTAAAATACAACAACAAAATCCTTTTTTATAAACAAATAGCTTGCTTTTTTTCACACCCAGAAAGGCACTGGTTCAGAGCTGTGTCCAGCTTGTGCCATGAGCTCTTTGTGTTAATCTTTGCGATGTCTCAGATCAGTTAAGATTTTTCCACATAACAAATATTCCTGATTAGCATTTAGCAGGGATAAATGTGAGACTGGCAGATTAGGCATCCTTTCTCACAAGACATCTGGAGACTGGAGGTGTGTGTGATATTGTAAAGGAACAAATGAACAGAGATTATTTAGAATTGCAAATCAAAATGAAACTACTGTATATATGAAGAGTATTTAGTGGAAATTGATTATGTTGTATTACATTGGAGAAAAGGCTGAACAAAATCAGAAAAGAGCTGCTAGCAAAACAATCACTTGTCTTGATCATGAGTAGCTTGTAGTCTATAAACACTAACCTTAGCATTGATGAAATATTAGCTTATTAGGACAATCTAGATAGACTTGTATTAAATCTAATTCAATTAGTGTTAATCTCATATTTTTAGGAAGGGTAATAAATACACTGCCCAGCCAAAAAGAAAAAAAAGCTCTCACAATTTGAGCTTGATGAATCTTGGCATTATTGTCCTGGAATATACTTCTAGACCTGTCCAATAATCATAACACTGCCTCCAGAGGCTTGTACAGTGGCCACTATAAATGAAGTGTATATGATGGCTGCATCGCTTTATGCGTTTGCCTTCTTATACAACCATCACTCTGAAATAGGGTGAGCCTAAACTTAAGAACACATGACTTTCCCAATGCTCCGAAGTCCAATCTTTGAAACCCTTTTTCTGTGATCAGTCTCACTAACCTGTTTAATTCTAATCCTTTGTATTCTGTTCAGTCTGCGTGGAAATATTCTTGCTTTTACTAATAAACATAGCTGTGCAGTCAATTTGTATTATTATTAGTAGTAGTATTATGAAGTGTTTGAAGACAAGTGTTTGTCTTCACTCAGTCATTTTTTATGGACATACAGTATACAGTATTTCAGCAAAGTTAACTGTTCAGCACTATTCTACCAAGTTTAATCATGTATTGGAGAGTTCTTAACACAATTCCAGTAGTTTCATCTCTTTAGTTGTTTTCTTTGCTTGATTCAGGCCAATAATTTGACCCTTCTCACTGTATCAATTAGAGTTAAGAGTTGTTGTTAGCGGAAACATAAAGTATACAGTTTTAATCACTGCAGTAATTATTATATTACAGGATTTCAAGTATTTTCTTTTTAAATCTGAATGTTTTTTTTTAAATAAATAATTTCTATCATTGTAAAAGAGCATTTTGGGAAGCGCTTTATAAGTACAATCCCAGTTATAATAAAAATCCCAAACATCTTGTAGTATAGTTAGTTTAAAAAATATATATATATTATTATTATTGTTATGTAACATAAATACTTTCCACTATTAGTTCTGACAGGACACCCAATGTGGAATGGGTTAGAATTTAATCCCTTTACTCCTTCTGGAATGTTAAAAGTGTAATTAAAAAAAGATTTACCTGCAGATGCTGGAAGCAGTTCAGGTCTCAGAGAGAGGGGGGTTATGAGGAGCTGCAGAATGAATAAAAAGAGGATGCAGCAGATGAAACATTCTCAGAAAATGTGCTGATGGTGTTTTTAATCTTTGTATGTATGTGTGCCTGTTTCTTTTTTATCTACAAGCAGCAGGTGTATGATCAGAAAAACATCCGCAGGCGCGTGTACGATGCACTGAATGTATTGATGGCCATGAACATAATCTCCAAAGAGAAGAAGGAGATTCGCTGGATTGGCCTTCCCACTAACTCCGCCCAGGAGTGTCGCAACCTGGAGGTGGGTTTAAGGGAGAAAAGTTTGTCACTAGTATCATCAGTTAAAGCTCATGGTTGCAGAACCACTTCCTGAGGGTGTGACTTGTAAAAGTATAACACAGTGCTGTTCCATATTCTAGCTGTGGGTTATGCGAGCTGCGGTTGAGAATAATGGCAGTTTCTCTCTGTTTGTCCTCATTACATGTAGCAACACTGGCGTAGGAGGGTAGAGTACTTAATGTTCTGAGTGTGTTCACAATGATTGTGCTGGAGTTGGGGATGGGAGGGAGAGAAAACATGCCTGTAACACAACGTTGGCACTGGAGACTCCTTTAATGAATGTTAAATGTCTCCTTATAGGGGATTATCCCTTATCATATCCATGATTAGAAAATTTGATTTGTTAAATAAAAGCAGACTTTATATTTGTTTCCTATCAGACTTGGATTAAAAGTTTATGAGAAACAATTATTTAATATGAGAACTAATGTATTTAATATGATTTGCAAGTGTTGTCAGCTGCAGTTATAGAAAATTAACCAAGACTCTCTAATCAATCAGATTCAAGCGTTCAAATTTACATAAAAGTGCATCGCAATCAACAGTATTTACAGTTTTTATGTAATGTAATTATGTGCATATAATCCAACACCTTAACAAAACCATAAATCACAAAACCATTTAGGCAATTCTGGTAATGCAATTAACACAAGCCTAGCGTCGTCACTGGTGTGTGTTTATAGGTGGGGTTTAAAAGAGTCATCTGAAAGCATCTGGTCATGTCATGTCTGATATGAATGCAGCGACAGACAGGAAGGCTTTGTGGGCAGCCTGTGAAGCAGAAATGGGAATAGTGCTTGGGGCACTCTTTCTGCTTTTTATTATGTTTTAAACATTGGGTCCTGTAAAGCCCAGCTACAGTATCTATAAATCATACACTGGCTTTTACATACCTGAATAGATGCTTATTTTCAATGAAGTATGCATGTGTGTACGTGTTGCACTTTAGAAAGCTAGCACCTGGAGTAGGACAAAACAATGGCGTTCACATGTTCACTTTATTTGTTCTGTATATGTGTGTTTGTGGATTTTAGCTGGAGAAGCAGAAGCGGCTAGAAAGAATTCGACAGAAGAGAAGCCAGCTAGGGGAGTTAATATTACAGGTTTGTTATAACAAACACAGATTGCGCGCGCGCGTGTGTGTGTGTGTGCACTCACTTTTGCAGTGTCATTGGTGATGGAGAATTTAGCACCTGACCTTAAAAAAATACTTTAAATGGTTAATTCTGATTAAAATGCTGATTCTGTGTTTAGTCAAGTTTGCTAGTCATGCGCTAGTCATGAACGTTCATTTAAACCTTTGTCTTTCTCAGTGCTTTTGTAAGTAATTGAATTAGTTTATTACATATGAGCACATACATTTTTTTTTATGTCATAAAATAGACTAAAATCTGTTAAACCAATGATGATAAACATTTTAGCTTTGGGCATTTTCAGGTTGTATACTCAGGCTGTGAATTCTTTTATTTCTTCATTAAGGTAGTAAAAGTTTTTTTTTTTTTTATCAATTAAAAAATTCCTTTAAAAAGGAATGTTGCAACCTTGACATGGGTTCAAGTAAGAAAGGTTTGTCGATTAAAGTTCATGGTTGCGATAACAGACACCTGAGGTTGTGGCTTATAAAAGTATTCCATAGTTCTGTTACTGGTTTTAAAAAAAATTTATTCACTTGATGGAGTTAACGATATGTCTGTTAGAATATATTTAGCACCTGTAGCCAGGCTTTATCTCTGTGCAAGAACAGGACTACTTGAGAAGTTTGGGAAAGGTCAGTCGCTGTGCTAATCAGTTCTGTACATAACCGTACTTTCACTGTTTTAATTATTTTAGCAGGTGAGTGGTACAAGTGTCTTCTCCTTTCCACACTGAAATTTAAAACTCTCCCCTACTTGCACAACCTTCTACACACTACATGTGTTAGAAATAAATCATTCTACTCTCTTTAGCTTGAGGTTATATTTAGTTCCCTAGAAAAAAGACTAATCTGTAGTATTTCTTGTGTTAGAATTGGCACATGAGCTTCTGAAGGAGAAAGCATTGGATGTCCTGGTCGATGGAATGTAACGGGTGGTTGTGTGTCTGGGGGGGTTTCTGCGAATTTTCGTTTACAGCACTATAGGCAGGCTACAAGTTTGAAGTGCCACTAGCACACTAAACATCTTTCAGTAAAGGCTGTATGTGTTGTACATGCTCCATACAGTAATATACTGACAACTCTGTCTCTTCCCTCGAGCAGCAGATAGCCTTTAAGAACTTGGTGAAAAGGAATCAGGCCAATGAAGCAGCTTCAAAATCTCGACCTCCGCCCGGCTCTGTCATTCAGCTGCCCTTCATCATTCTCAATACAGACGTGCACACGGTCATCGACTGCTCCATCTCCAGTGACAAGTACATCCCTCTCTCTCTTTTTCTCGCTCTGTCTCTCTCTCGCTCACTTGTTCTCTGTCTGTCCATGCCATCTGTGGCTGGTTTATAAACCAGATCTATTTTATGTTTCAAAATTAAAATATTAACCAAGATTCTCAAAGGAGTAAAATTAATTTCAGCATCTTTTCTTATTCTAATTCTACCTTTCTAGGCTCCTTTGCCAGAAATCTTTATGTTGACTGTACTAGCATGTGTAATTTTTCTGCCTGTAGTCTCACACACATCACAATGTTCCTTGTTACAGATGCGAATACCTCTTTAACTTTGACAACATGTTTGAGATCCATGATGACATTGAGATCCTGAAGCGTATGGGTATGTCTCTGGGACTGGAGAATGGCACATGTACCATGGAGAACCTCAGCATGGCCAAGACCCTTGTGCCCAAATCACTGGAGAGTTATGTCACAGGTAAGCCCCTTTTGTTCATCTAGAAAACTTATTATTGTTTTAAGGTTTTATAAAAATCCTATACTGAGGTTGGAACACTTTTTGTACTGGTTAGGAAGGAAACAATTCTGAGCTTTAACTCTTGTAGGATTTGAAAAGCAGGAGACCAACAGTTAGAACTGCTGTGTCACTGGCTTGCCTTTGTGTTTTTAAAAGCTAGACTGAACTCCAGCAGGTGGTACAGCTTGATGGTATTCTTAGTTCCTAATGTAGTGAGTAAACCTGAGGATGTTTTTGTTCATGTGCGTGTTAGTTTGATCAAGGTTATGAAGAAAGGTTCTGTCTGATAAATGTTGTAAACTAAAATGAAAATGTGTTTAATGTATTTTCTAATGCATATAATTTGAGGATGTTGCACAAAATGGAACTTTGACACACAAGACTTTGTAAAAGTAAAATAATAATAATTAATCATTTTTGTAACATATACCCTGAATGGCCATAACATATATGACACATATAAAGCAAAACTTTACGCCTAGTATCATGTATGTTTCCCTTGTACCAGGACGGATCTGGCCTTTTGGGTTGTGACTCCAAGACCTCTTGGGTTTGCTGTTGTGTCTGGCTCCAGGACATTGGCAGTGGATCTTTTGGGTGCTGTTGTTTTGAGGAGTGGGACCTCCATGAATCTGGCTTGTTTGTCCGGTGTATTACATGAGTGCACACTCTGATTGGGACCTGGGGAATTTAGAGGCTGGGTCAGCAGCCTTGGCCTCTTTGCTTGAATCTAGTTACACTAACCACAGACTTAAATGAACTGTAATTTACCATCAGTGTTCATCAGTCGATCTACAGGTTGTGCACAAAACAAAAAGTATTCAGAGACTTAAGATGCTGTTTAGAGTTTGACGAGTTTGTTCATTCAGTTTTATGAAAGGCTTATTTATAGTTATTAATGTTCTTGTTTGTGTGTTTAATCTTTTCCTAGCCATGGCCAAGAAATCCAACAGAACCACTCCCAATTACACGAGGTACATTTTCTTCTTTCAACAATTTGATTGTAATTACACTACATTATGTTCATTCTGTACATTTAAAAGAAGGCTCTAACCAGGTTCTGACCAGACCATACGGGATGGCAGTCGGAAATTTTAAGGGGACAATAACGGCGCACGTTCATACCATGCAAAGGGGGGGGGGCTGG
>JAOTQY010000050.1:15443417-15453469 GCA_026413445.1 Dolichallabes microphthalmus
GTCAATTATGCAAAGATAAGTGACAACGTAAGCCTTTTATAACAATTGCACGTGTATTTTATCTGTTTTGAACTTGGTGGTGTTTGATCTTATTGGTTTAGAAATTGATATTTCAGTAAACAGTAAACTTGGCCAATTTCGTTATTATTTTGTTGACAAGTGGGGCTTGAAAATTCGCTCACCCCCTTTTCAAACAGAAAAAGTTTGAGAACCACTGGATTAGGTAATTATGTAACAACAAGAAAAACAACAGTTAGTAGCCAGTAGTGTACAGTTCACCTCTCCCAAATGAAGCGGACAAGGAGGGGCGGGGGGGTCTAAATTATATCAGTGACACGCACATTTCATTCAAAATATTATAAACACAGACCAATAATTTGCACTTTTTTCATTTATTGAATTGTGTGAAATGGCTAATAAAAATAGGTAATAAAAACGATTATGATGTGGAGGTGATGTGGAGTCTTGACTTCTGGTCGTGAGTGACAGTGTTGGGGGAAATCTGTTGATTGAATCGTCGATTATAAAGTAAACACAGCGATTGAGAGAAAAAGGCCAAAGCTGTCAGGTGCCCAATTTAGGAAAAAAAAGAAAAGAAGATAAGGAGAAACGGGCAAAAGATAAAGATATACAACAATGTTCTCTCTGTATGATTAAGGTATTCATGTCATTATGTTAATTAGTGGTATAACGTTAACTCCTAGGTTAATTGTTAGCCTTCTTGCTTATGATGATTGCTATGCTTACCTTGCTAAAAAAACACACACACACACACACCTACACACACACACACACACACACACACACACTTTGAGCGATTTGGGAACACCAGCCTAACCAGTAAGTCTTTGAATTGTGGGAGGAAACAAGAGTACTGTACATAGAGGAAACTCACCAACTACATACCAGCTCCACATACATAGACTTGAAGCGGGAATCGAACTCTCAAAGACACAGAGGGACACAGCGCTAACCGCTATGGCACCATGCTGTCTGCAATATCAAATTACAAAATGCAAATATAATATAAATATACGCAATTTTTGTGAGGAAGCAACAAAACTTGTAGTGAAATGCTGAAACATATTCCCATATAGGTTTACCTGGGTGGTCCCTCGATATTAGCCCATTTGCAAACGCGCTCAGAGGACCAAACCACAAACCAAGAAAGCCACTTTTATAACAGGCCTGGTATAAGGTATGCTAGTTGGAAAGGTGATCTTAAATGAATGCCTGTTCTCCAGATCAATAGTTTACTGTTTTCAGTGTTCAGTATATTATAACTCAACTCAACTCATACAGTATATTATAACTCAACCAAATATTTATTGCTTCTGACTGGAGATGTGTTGTGAGCTGGAGGTAAGTTTCTTTCAATTGATTATAATTATGTTATAATTAACTGATATAATTAACTGTTATAATTAACTGATTCAGAGCCATCATAAACATGCCTGATCATTCATTAGAAAAATACTTCAGCAAAGACCAGCCTATGCATGAGCTAAAGTGGGATATCAACTCGTAGTGATCCGAATATGTATAGGTGTGTGTGTGTGTGTGTGTGTGTGTGTGTGTGTGTGTGTGTGTTCGTGTATGTGTATAAGTGCTAAATACTCCTCCTTAACAGCAAACAGGATGAAAAACTCCCCCTACATCTCTCATCATTCTTTTGCCCTGCCTTCTACCTTATCTTTCTTGAGGGGAAGGGTTATAGCGAGTGCCACATCCTGCGCAACCATTCTCCGGAACTGTAGACCATTCCATATTGACCATAGACTTGTGCAGGAAAGATCCTAAGGTGAGGAACAGAACACAGGGAAGTTCAGGCAGCAACAGGTAAGTAAGGAGCAAGAGAAACCTCACTGAGAATGTAAATGTGGAGTAAAAATATTTGGTGTCATGTAAATAGGGACTACTGCAATGGAGGCTATCAGATTACAACCTGATTTACATTAGCAGTGTGTGTTTGACGACAATGAGTCTGATATGATTTGCTTACATCTGTGAAGAGAACTCCGAAGTGATCCAGGTCTCTGCATGACTGGAATCCCACAGCCAAATGACGATAATGTAGTCACACCACAGTGGCACATAACACAACAGCTTATTATGCAATACAGGGAAAGCACCATTGTTAGTTGTTCATTTAGATACGACACAGAGGAAACCCTTCTGGTTGTATTCTTCCAGTAACTGAAACAGCTGAGCAGCTTTTAGATATATTTGCTATGATCATTGCTGTTTATACGGCATACGAAACTATGCATTGTTATTGCATCGACATTAACTGTTATTGTATATAAACCAAAAAGCAAAACTTGTTTTTGATGAAGTCAGGATATAAGATTTACTTTGACAATTGACATAGTCTGAAAAATCTTTTCACAGTTAAAGTGAGACCAGATTATAAGTTTAGTCTGTGATACTGTAAGCCTATTAGAAAATCAACATAAAAATTTTTGGACATGTTTGGCTTCTCAGTATTACATTACACATGTTCTCTTCCGTGCTCAGAGCTCATGTATTTTATGAATATCTTTGCTACATTTGCATTTGGTGTTACGATAAATATTTTCATCAGTGTCACCACACTGGCACTGATGGTGAGTCAGAGATGGTTCAGTGTGTGTACACAGACCCAAGAGACAGAAAGACAGCAAGAGTCTCACATCTTTGGACTTGGCCACGTGGCCTGTGTTTTGTCATGGTGTTTCCTCCTCTGTATGGGGAATTGTGAGCTCATTGTTTCCTTTAGGGATCTATGTGCGTTTGTTTTGCCGGATATCATTGCTAATTAGGTTCACTTTGTCAGTGCTGTTGACTCAATACCAACTGCTAATAAATCAAACACTTGTTAATGTTTTTAAATCCTGCAAGCTGTCTGTGGTTATTATGTGACGGATAAACAGACATTTATAAATATATGAAGAAACCTTTCTTTCTAACATGCTAGGCCATTTTGACATGCTTTTCCAGAGAGAGATTAGTTAAAAAAAAATAAGTGAGGAGGCTGGCTAATGCTTGGGGGCTGCGATGAAGAAGAAGGGTGAAGTGGAAGACAGCACCACACTGATCAGCCTGTCTGTGCTCCCTGACCATAACTACGGAAGCACGGGAATGGGCCGAGTAAGTTTTATGAGTGTTTGAGAAACATTGAAAATAATAATAAAAAAATTATTGTTGCTTTATTTCTCCTATTTTGGGAGAGTATGAGCTCTATATAGTGTAAGTGATTAGTTTGCATGTGGCTTTATACAAAGTCAGCTTACAAATTGTTAATCCCACCTGTTGATTTGCATACACATAGCATACGACTGAAAGATCCTCATGTGTACACTTGCTTTGTATTCATTATAGCTTGGTTAAATGTGGTAGTACAACTTTATTTTAGATTGAACTACTGTATATCTAATATGTCACATATGACACATGGATTCCCCACAGTCACCTCAAAAGGACAGGAATGTGTTCAGTGATGGAGTCACATGCATTGGTAAGTCTTCATTTGATGTTTTTTTTTATTATTTCTATTATTATTATTATTATTATTATTATTATTATTATTATTATTATTATATAAGAGTGCATGTGTGTATGTAAATGCCAAAAATAAAACCCCAATGTTACTGGAGGATGGAGTTAACATATGAGAAGATTCAGTGCATTGTATAATTTTTATATTGCATTCACTTCCAGTTCATTACTTATGTATCTCCTGACTAAACTTTTTAGTAGCTTTTTGATTTTTAGTAATGATCAGGGATTACCAGAGAAAACACAAATTTATCTTATAATCTATACTGCTTAATCCTGTATACAGGGTTGCGAGGGGAACAGGAACCTACTTAGGGAATGAGGCGGGGTACACCCTGGATGGGTTGCCAATCCATTGAAGGGCACACACACATACAGTACAGACACTCACACACTCATTCACACATAAAGGGACAATTTGGAAGCTCCAATTAACCTAATCTGCATGTCTTCGAACTGTGGGAGGAAACCAGAGTACACGGAGGAAATAACATGTAATCTCCATGCACACAGAGCCGAGAAAGGAACCGAACCCAGACCCTGGATGTGCAAGGTGACAGTGCTACCCACCAAGCTATCGTGCCGCCTCCCAGAGAAAATACCCCAGTCATTAAATATAAATCTAATTTGATGAATATCTATTTATGATTTTTGTATTTGCATCATTTAATTACATAAACTGTTTCATAACATTCATTTATAATATTGAATCTATTGAGGCACAGTGGTTCAGTGCTTGGCATTATTGCCTCAGACCTACTGGAGTGGGGGCTCGAATTTTTCCATTGGTGGGTTTACTTTATGTACACCAGTTTCCCCCCACATTTAAATGACATGCGTTGTAAACTGATTGGTGTCTCCAAATTGTCTGTAGTGTGTGATTGGGTAAGTATTTGTGCCCCTGTGACCTGAAATGGGTGCAAACCCCACATTGTGTCCTAAGCTTTCTGGGATAGGTTTGGAAAATGAAAAAATTTGGTCTGTTAACAGATTTTGTGCTGGTGTGGGAGGAGCCAGTGAATCAACCAAAGGCTACTGAACCAGAATACAAATCATCCGAAAACACTAATGATATCCACAGCAAATGGAGGATGGAGTTCTTGTCCAGGCTACAAACCGCTGGGTTGCGTCAGGAGATGGTCAGTATTGACTCTTGCCACTTGTCACACAAGTGATGATCGGCACTTTTTAATATATGTTAACTTCAGTATAGTACATGTACTGAATATTTTTAAGGAACCAAATATGAAAGTATAAATCTATGAACATTCAGCAAGAGGAACGCCCGAGCCATGAAAATCGATGGATGCCTTCTAGCCAACTTGTGGAAGAGATGCATCTGTCTGTGGGAACTGCACACAATCATTCATGGGCACTACTTGCACCTTACAGAAATTCGACTGAAGAGTTATTTGGACATGCCTGTATAGTCCTGACCTTGCTTCAAGCCATTTCTAAATGTTTGGGCTATTAGAGGAGTTCCAGGGAGGCCAGTGTTTCAGACTTGAAGCAGGCAGTCTGAGCGTGGCTCCATTGTACAGAGAAAACTTTCTACCTTAATGGTACTGTAGACAAGTACTAGTTAAAGTCTGAGATAAGTGCATTAGTCTAGCAGGGGATTATATAGAAAAGTAACGTTTTTTTTCCCTTTTATAACTGTGTTGTATTATTTTGCACAATCAGATGTCCCAGTTTGACTCACCAATCCATATTTTTTGTTATCTGTTGTTAGAAAGAGGTTGTGCAGGGCAAGACAAAGACAACATACGTGCTCTTGAGTACCCCTTGGAACGTGTTATGTTATTATGCAGAGGAGATCAGCCTCCGGGTTCCATTACAGGTGAATCAAGGGGGGGAACACAAGGGGAACACAATTTACAGAAATGTTACTGTGTATCGGGTCATGAGACATGCAAAATATAATGTATGGCCAAACTGTATGGTCATGTTTACAGATGACCATCACACCCAGACTATGTGCTTACAGAACATCCTAACCCAAACTTATAGGCATTAATTCTTCAGGGCTTTTTTTTTCTTCTTCTACCCCTAGGGAATTGTACACATTCAGACATTAAAGAGGTCAGACACTTGTCTGCTGAAGCTGTTCAGTTGTCTGGGCTCTGTGCAGACCACTCAAGGTCTTCTGCACCAATATTATCAAATCATGTCTTTATAGCCCACACTTTGTGAACAGGGTTAGACTCAACAGGGAAATTGTAACATGCTCCAAACATTGTGACTATAATTCAGGGGAGAACACATATGGGTGTGATATTCCACGTTCCACATACTGTACTTTTGGCTATAGTTTATATTCATGAAATGTTTCTACACTATAAGTGTTATTTTTGTCTGATAGATCTGCTCTTACAGGTTGAGACATCCCAAGATTCCAACTGGTCAGAAAGAGTCCTCAAAACGTTACACTCCCAGAATATTTTAGCTCAGGAAGTACCAAACCCTCCAACAGACTACTACACCTGCCAGTTCCGCTCGAACAAGCTGGAGAGGTACAGTACCACCCCTGCCCTGTGACTCATCTTCAATGTTGGTCAAATGCTTGAGGCTTTTCTTTTTAACTGTAATGCAAAATCAGCTGATTATTTATGGACATGTTTGGTGTGCGTGCTGTAGGAAGCAGGAAAGAATAAATATAATATTGTGCTAGTCTGTGATCATAAGTAGTACTGTTTACAGAGAGTTTGCTTCCTGTACCACCTCCTTAAAGTCAAACACACACATACACACACACACACGCACAATACTGTACATTCATCATGTCCACGTTTTGCTTGCAGGTTTCTTGGCCATGAAAACAAGGACACTTTCTTTAAGAGGACACAAAGACATCAAATTGTAAGCTTGAACACATTGAAACAATAGCCAGATACGGTTGCTGATTTAGCCATTACCCTGTTTTCATAACTTCTGACAATATTCAGGTGTTAAAGCATGGTGTGTTATACAGTAGGTCTGTAAATTCTGAGCTTAATTATTTTACCGTGCTCCAAATATCACATATTTATTCATTTATTGTAAATGTCACATCATAACAACTGTTCTTGCACAGTTCTTGTAAATTTTTATGTAAATTAAATGTAAAGTAACCATAACTTTAAATAGTTAAAAGAACAATGTACGTAAATTAATAATGTATGAAAATTAATCATTGTTTAACCCTTTATTTTATTAGTCCTGATTTTTTTGGGCAATTAAAACTATGAAAAAATTAAACCATGTTTATAAACATATTTTTGAAGTTACATAGCAGCTTAACATTACCGTGTATTGTCTTTTACACTGTAGTACACTGTATATACATATACACACAGTACATACGGAATATACAATACGTATATAAGTATACGGATATCATATACTCTATACCCTATATTTGTAGAAAGCACATTTAATATAAATTTATTCTACCACTTTGACAGTGCTTTTATATACAACAACACCGTAATTCAAAGAACAGTCTTCAGGACAGAGGAATCTTTGTTTTTTTGCAACTGTTTTGAGGTAGATTCTCAACAATAGTAGTAGTAGGTAGTTTTAGAATGATCACTTTTTTTTAAATTACAAATTGTTAAAATTGCTGTTAAATCAGGGTAATGAAATGTTTCAGGGTTTACAGGAACACAGTCATGTTTGGGATGGTAAGCATCACATCATCCCATTGTTGATTAATATCCCTACAAGCACACCATATATTGTTTTATTCCCAATTATGGTATTTCCATGAGGTAATATCCTTAATTCTGAATAAATAATCAATACTTCTAAATTTGACATAACAAGATACTCTTCTTATGTCCCACAGATGTATGAGATATTAGCTAGGACCCAGTTTGGAGCAATAAAGAGGGGAGAGGTTGGGATAGCCAGGCTGGTCAGTGAGAAAGTTTTCACTGCTGCATATCCATTACACGAGGTGAGTCTCTTTTACACTCATAAGACCATGAGAAGCATGCAGCACAATTAAAACCTTATACTGAGTCTTAAAGTACACTATGACAGAATTTGTATTTAGAGCAATAATATAAAATATATTAATTTTCTTTTATTTTCATCTCGTGAGTTTATGTTACATTCAGTGACGCTTTCAAGCAGGCCTGGACTGGCCATAGGGCATACCGGGCAATGCCCGGTGGGCCGACGCACATTTTTGGGCCGGAGCTGTCAGTCATTATTATTATAATTTTTTAAAAGTTTATTAGGCCAATTCATCTATTACTGCAATGGTAGAGTATCAGACACGAACCGCGGCCCATGATCTGGACACGCGCAGCCCCCCCCTACCTCCCCCCGTCGCATGTGGGCCGCTATGGCCACTACTTACTGTAGTTTTGTTTAAAGCACCTTTGGCAGCAATGACAGTCTTAAGTCTTCTCATGAATCATGATACAAACATGGGACACCATTTGTTTGGAGGTTTCTTTCATTCCTCTTGGCAAAATTATTCAGTCAACCAGGTTGGATGTGTAGCATCAGTGCACCTCCATTTTCAAGTCTCTCCATTGATGCTCTATTAGGTTGAGGTCTAGACTCTGGCTGGGCCACTCCACCCAGAGTTCTTCTGAAGTCACTCCCGTGTTTACTTGGCATTATGCTTCAGTTCATTGTCTTTGTAAAATGTAAACAGTCACGCAAGGCATGAGATCCTGATCACGCTGAAGGTTTTCACACAGCACCGGTGCAATGCAGCAATGTTCTAGTATCATTCTCCACATCAGTTTTGGCACAATCTCACATGTAGACTCAGGTCTACATATAATTCTCTCCTCCTTATGGTTTTGTTTTTTACTCTGGCATACACCATCTACTGTGACACCATACTGTATATAGACAGGTGTGATCCTTTCCTGATTATGTCCAGTGAATTCGGTTAGGCATAGGTGGAGTATGGTCAAGTTTAAGAATTTCAAGGAGTCTGAATATGTACTGTATGTAAATGGGATAATTCAGTCTTTTTTCTTTTTTTAGCAATTATGTAACAATAAATATATAAACACCTGTTTCAACTTTGTCATAGTGGACTATTGTGTGTAGAATGATAAGCAAAAGGATTTTAATCCATTTTAAAATAAGAGTGAAACTTTTGGAAGTCTGAAAACGTTCCCATGGCAATGTAAATCTTGATATTGTCCCTTGTGGCATTACATACGGTACAAACCATTACACTCATTCTGTTGCTGTTGTTTTCAGGGGCGTTATCAGGTACCCAAAGGATCACTTAACCCTGACTCTCTGAGCATGAGGCAGATCTTATTTCAGTATTGGGCACGTTGGGGCTGCTGGAATAAATATCAGCCTCTGGACCACATCCGGGAATATTTCGGAGAGAAGGTCGCGCTTTATTTTGCCTGGTTAGGTATGTAGTATGAAGATGTAGAAATGTATGTAAAGTCAATGTGCACAGGTACTGTACTGTATCTAAGGATCTGTGATTTGCTTCATTAAGAAATAGATTAGTTGCAAATATATTATAGGTGTGTTTCTTATCTAAAGGTAAATAGTGCTTAACAAGTTTTACCTCACCCTGGTCTGTCCTCTGACACATGCTATATCTTTAAATATCCAGTCTCTCTGTCTCTCTCTCTCTCTCCCTAGGATTTTATACAGGATGGTTACTTCCTGCTGCAGTTGTAGGCTTCCTCATGTTTTTGTTTGGAATCTGGCTTGTGGTCACTGATGTCCCAGCGTGAGTGATATTTATATCTTTTACCTTGGTCAAGTGTATAAGCAGGGTACTCCTGTCACGACTAATACATGTTTCCCTCAGACAGGAGATCTGCAAAAATGGTGATAGTATTGTCATGTGCCCAATCTGTGATATCTGCAGCTACTGGAACCTATCCAGTATCTGTTACACTTATAAAGTGAGTTTAATGAGTCTGCCTGAAAGGTGCTGTCCACCTACTGTATGTTAGTCTCTTAGTCTGCTGTATGCAGTAATATACTGTATTGTTTTATTTTGTCCCAGACAGGATTATTATTTGACAATGGGGGAACAGTGTTCTTCAGTATCTTCATGTCCCTCTGGGCAGTCACGTTCCTGGAGTACTGGAAGCGTACCTGCTCTATCCTGGCCCACAAATGGGACTGCTCCGAGTTTGAGGATGCAGAGGTAAGGAAAAATATACAAAAAAACATTTGACAGGTTTGTGGCTTTACCAATAATCCATATTCTCTTAGTTTCTGACTTTGGTTGGCGTCAATGTGTATGTGTGTGTGTGTGTGTGTGTACCTGCATTTGTTTATAAGAAATTAATACCTACTCAATATACTGTATACACACAATACCTGGTAACATGTCACATGTGATTCAATCAATTATCAAGCCTTTCACTGATTAAAGGAGCAGTAAGTAACTTTTTTTAGGTTCTCAAAATTAAAATAAATAATAATGCACGGCGGCACGGTGGGATAGTGGTTAGTACTGTCGCCTTGCACCTCCAGGGTCTGGGTTCGATTCCCCGGCCAGGCTCGATTCCCGTCTCTGTGTGCAT
>JAOTQY010000050.1:15477159-15487771 GCA_026413445.1 Dolichallabes microphthalmus
ATATGGCATAAATATAGATAGATGATAGAATTAAATATTGTCATAATTCTGTAACTTTGTGTGTGTGTGCATGTGTGTGTGTGTGTGTGTGTGTGTGAAAATGAATACATAAATAAAAAAATTAATTAAATGAAATCAAATACAATAATGTGAAAGGTCTTTGTAAATAGTTACTCTTAATTTACATACGCTACGGCTCAAAAGTTTGGGGTCTCTTTCTAAATCCATGGTCATTCCTGATTTTTATTTCTTTCTATATTGTAAAAAAGAAATATAAAGAAAAGAAATGTAGTTATTTGTTTCTACATTGTATTGCATATTTTGGAAGGCGTCCAAAATATGCAATAATATCCTTTGAACATTTAATGTTGAGATGTGTCTGCTACCCATGATCTGTAATGCCTTCATACTGTAATGGCTCTAATCCGGGGTGCTGTTAATTCCTAATTTTTTAGGGTGGTAACACTAAAAGTTAGTCTTCTGCAGCAGAGGTAAGTTTTGGTCTTGTGTTCCTGGGATGGTCTTCATGAGAGCCTGTGTCATCATGATGCTTGATAGGTTTTGCAAATGCACTTGACAACACTGTTCTTACAAGAACTATTCCAGAAAGGCTGACCTCTGTGTCTTAACAACTGACTGTTGTTGTTGTTGTCACATAATTACCTAATTTTACATACAACTATGTATTATTTCATAGTTTGGAAATCACCAGTATTGTTGTAGAAAATTACATAATACATTAAATGCATATCACACAAGAAATGTGATGTCAATAATATTTCATATTTTCACAATTTTTTAAATATAAGAGACAAAAATTAGAGCAAGCAATCTAAATAAAGAGGGGAGAATTGAAAAATAACAAATATATAATATTTATTTTAATTAATAAATGTGTTCAATACAGTGGCTTTATAATTGTAGGTATAACATTAGATATAAAATATTAAATCCAGAATAAATGACTTTTAAACAAATGAGAAAAGTAAAAAGATGTTGATAAGAAAAAAAAGACATATATAACATACTTGACTGACAATAATAATTCTTTGAAATAAATAGGAATCCAATTATCAGTAAATCTGCACATTTAAAACAAATAGAATAATTATTAGATGTTCTAAATATTTATCTGCTTGTTAAGTTTTTGGCATTAAGTAATTTCCTTGTTTTTCTTGTCAGAAGGCCAATGGTTCATGTCCATTGCAAATATCAACAAAAGACTAATTTATTGCTACACATGTTTTGTAATTAAATTTAAGGAAATGTTACAGTAGCACTGAACAATTTAGAAGATGTGGGTGAGAGAGAAAAAGAATAAACCATCATTCTATTGAAAGTTACATTTCACATGAAACACTTAACCTCATTTCCACTTCCCCAACAGCATGTTTCAGCCATACTTCAGCCAGGATTCAATCAATCTCTCACACAAACTTGCACACCTGTTCACCCAATTTTTCAGGCTACATCAGCTAATGCAAAGTTACTATTTGAAAAGCTAATGTTCAATACAGATCATTAAATTCAATACACTAATTAAATAGCTAAAGTCCTGCTTCTTCACCTTTATGCAGCATTAATGGAATAAAAATGTAGTCTGTGTATATCGATGCAAAAATTATCGTATTGTATCCAGTAAAGTAATGGATAAATATAATATCCATTATATGATTACAATACGATATAGGATCATAATAATTTTAGCCAGTAACAAAAAATTAAGATTATTGCATTCTAGGCATCCCACCACAATGGATTTGATATGAGGAAAACAAGATGTGGCTGAAGTGGAGACGTTCAGCTTTAATGACTCTACCATGTAGGAATTGCAGTAAAAAAAAAAATATTTTTTACAAAGTCACTCTATTTACACAGGCTAAAACTAAAATGGACAACTGCATGATAAGCAGTTTTATGGCTGTTGTGGCCTGTTAGTTATTTCATTACAGTATTTAGATTTGTACATGTCATTGTTAGCCCTTGGATCGACTATTAATTCAGTAACCATTTTGAATAAGCTTATTGAACATATACTCAAAATACCTTACATACTGTAGCATAGTTCATCTAGAAGCAATATATTTTTTTAAAATTATTAAAAATAAAACAATATGTATTGTTTTATTACTTTTTATTGTTTCCATACCACTCAGAAATGCTTCATTACTTTGTTTAAAAACACATGATGCAAACAAACAAAAAAAAAAAACCCTAAAACTGCTCTGAGCTTTAAGGGCTTAATAAAGTTGCTAACGGGATCTGTAACACCTCCCAACACTCAAAGTTTCACCCTTCCACAAACATAACCAATCCATGCAAATGTAACAGCTGCTGCTTGTGTGATATGTATTACATTTGTAGGATTATCACAGTAAATTAAAAGCTGCAGATTTGTATTGCATTAATGGGCTGTTATTACACTGCCGGTGTTACAGGGTCTAACCTGTTTCATACTGTATGTTATGTTAACTTAGAGCTTTCATCTGTTTGTGGACAGTTGAACGTAAGCAGAAATGTATTTCATAGTATATGGTTTAAGGAATACAACATTATCTTTGCATAATTTTCATGCATGTGTGATATAAAAAAAAAAACACTCTGTTTTAATATATTTTCTACATGTCCTTTATTTAGTTTTGAGACAACAATGACAGCCATGAATTTGACCACGGCCTTGAATCGCAGCATGTCAACAGTCACGACAAACGCAACGTCAGACAGTTGTGGCCTGTCACAGGTGCCAGCACATCCTTTTTTTATTTTTTCTTACTCTGTAGTCTTCCTCATTAGTTTGGCATTGAACACCATCACCATACGAGTATATTACTGCACTGCTCTAAGATTTCAGTCCAGTGTCACTGTCTACCTAAAGAACCTGGCTGCAGCTGACTTCTTCCTCTGCCTTGTTCTGCCATTGCGCATCGCAAACTATGCTAGTAAATCAACAGCGATGCGGCACATTTATTGCAATTTTGGTGCTGCAGGCTTCTACCTCAACATGTATGCCAGCATTCTCTTCATGGAATACATCGCTGCAAACAGGTACCTAAAGAGCGAAAGTCTGAAGTCATTTCAGATGGAATATACAATAGATTATAGTTCAATTTCACATGTATGAAAATACCATCCTATTCACTGAAATTTTACTTTATTTGGTGCAATGCTTCTATAGTACTAGCAAAACAGTCAAAGTAACCATTATCTTTCTTTCTATTTTATCTTCTAGATATCTAAAGATTGCTCGTCCATTGGAGACTCATGCACTGCAGACAGCCCATTCTGCACGTTGCATCTCCATAATAACATGGGCTTCCTTGTCTGCAGTCGCTTTAATTTACATTGCTATGTTTCTGAGCCAGAACTCCTGGGAATCCAATCCACAGTTCATCGGGTGTGATGGCTTACACAACTCTCAGGTCAGCATAGTGTACAAGATCATCCACAGTGTTTCTGCATTCATCTTCATCTTTGTGCTAGTATCCCTGATTCTGTTTTACTGGAGCACAGTGCGGAGGCTTCAACATGGCCACCCTCCTGTACAGACTCAAAGGTGCCAAAATAAACTGAGTAGGTCTAAGCGCAACATGCTAGTGCTTGTATTGGTGTTTTGTGTGTGCTTTGTGCCCTACCACCTAGTGAGGCTGCCTTATGCCTTCCTAAAGCCCCTGTTAAATGGATGTGGTACCACAGCCAAGTCATTTTACATTATGAAGGAGATCACAGTTCTGCTTTCAGTGCTCAATGCCTGCATGGATCCACTGATATATTTTGTCTTTTGCAAAGGATTTCGGGAGAAAATAAGCATCGGAAAAGCCCCGTTGTCCACTAGTCTAAAGCTGAAAAAAGATTTAAGAAAACAAAGTAACACAGAAACAGATTCACATGCTACAATGAGATGTGAAAGTCTCATTCAACCACATAATATCCATTTGTGTCAGACAGAGCTGCAAAATTTGTCCCAAAATTATAATAACAGTGATATTCAGCAGTGAAAGCACATTTTTTAAAATAAAAAATATATAATAAGCCCTACTGTGAATTACATTATGGACAGTGGTATTATATAAACCATAATCTTAATGTTCATGTATTGTCATGTTAATGTATAACATACTGCACATGGTGGCCATAAGTTTGGTTCATTTTAATATAATCATAAAATGAACATTTTTTTTTCTTTCTTTTTTTTTGGATTTTAACCCAAAATGACATAGAACCCACTAATAGAATCAAGTAGAACCAGACAAAACACCGCTTAACTTTTTTATGTTTTACTCTCAAGTCAATATCAGAATTGGCACAAAACAACTGTTGCAATAAAAGATAAAATTATCTCTGATTTCATTATCATGCAACAACATTAGATCTGATACATGTTCAACATTCCTATATTCAGTGTGTACACAAGTACGGTGAAGTCAGAGACCATCACTTATGATTTTAAACATATTTTTCATATGTATTCATAATATTTTTGTGCACAAAATGACTGTTGCTGCCTTCAATGTTTAGAAGTTTTTAAAAATGTTCCTCATGAAATGTAATGTAAAAAATAGCTACTTACTGAGAGTCACTTTCCTGCAAATCAATGAATAATTCTTTTGTAATGTAACATTCAGTGTCATAAAGGAAATAGGTCAATAAGTGTGGTGCTTTCCCCATGAGGCTCTGACACAACTTCCTGAATTTCAGTTTCATCACAGTTTCTGAGCAGTGTGGATTTTTGCCAAAAAGTCCAAAAAGTCCAAGCACTCCAAGAACAAGAGTGAAAAAAAGATCTCCATTTGTCCAGGATGCCTTGTCACTTAAGGATATTATAACTTTTATACCTAAAATATACCGTACATGACAGTTCAAGTACTTTGTGGTTTTCTTTATAGAGAATTGGAAAGTTTGGGTTTCCAAGACGTCACTGAACCACATGGCTTGGGTAACGCCTTTTTTTTGCGTTGTAGCATGTAATTGGTGATAGATTCTAAGAAATGAGGCCATACCGTCATAGGCAGTTACATTAAAAACCATAAAGGAAGTGGTGTTTAGTAGAGACAACATGCTGCCAGAGATGAAGAACAACTAAACATTGTGGTGAGTCGTTTTCTACATAGACTAACTGCACATCTGTCTTTTCCTGCTTGAGGCTTCATTTGGTGCAAGTATTTCTTCACCGCTTCACAAACCAAACCTAAATCTTGAGTATCTACAGTATGACTGCATCCAAGTTGTGATAGATAGAGAGCGATTGAAAAGATAAATATGTACAGTAGGTATAGAAAGAAATGAACAGACTTTAGAACTGTATGATGTAGCCATTTATTTACTATATATGTTTAACTGCATCCTGAGAAAAAGTTTTTTGTTTTTTTGTTAGTCACGAAATGTAATAGTAAATGTACAGTCAATTTTATAAAAATGTAATTTACATTTCAATGTGGAAGTAAAAGTGTAATGGGAAATACCACATGACACTGTGCTAGCCACATGACACAGTACTTTATTTGTACAGTATTTTACTACTATTATTCGTAACCTACCTTATGAACCAATCTTTAAAAAAATGATCTTTAAAAAAATCTTATCACAGAAAGTATTTTTCTTTGTGATTGCCTGTTGTATATTTGCCTGGTTTACTCTGGAATTGTATGTCTTTTTAGACAGATCTTGAATGTAAGCATATATAATTCATAATAAATGGATGGCTTATGGCTTTGCTCATAATACATAATACTGCGTTTATATTATGATTCAGCAGTTTATATGACATGTGGCTGGAATATAAAGTTTAATTGACAAAGTTATTGTTTTGACACTGTATATTGTATATTGTTTTTAAAATTAAAACAAGGACTAAAATGAATAACCATCAATACATAGCAAAAGCAGTGTGTGTGTAAAAATGGGCTGCTGAGTATGCTGTTAAAAACAATTAAAGATCAACAATTAAAGTTAAAAACTTTACTATAAGTCACTCTGAATAAAAGAAATATGACAAAAGCCATATGTTAATGTAATGTTAAAGTGATCAGTCCAGAAATTTTACACACACCATTTAGGCATTGTGGGGGGAAAAAAAAAAAAATAATAATAATAAAATGGATTACAACAAAATGCTAATCACTGATTAGCATGGAGTAACATAAAGGCAAGGATCTATTTCGTATAAAATACTATGAGAACTAGCTAAAGATGGGTGTGAATATGTTTTTATATGCATTGTAAATAACAGTGGCTTAGTAAAACGTTGAGTTGCCACAGCCTCTTAAATGCACAGAGTTGTCGAGTTTTGGAAACTATACTAAATATATGAAAATAATTAGTCTAAAAGATATTCCCTAAGGTGTAGTGGTGAAGGATGGCAAAGGAGGGAGAAGAGTTCGGTCTTTCATGTTGTTCCAGCTTTCATGTAGCTGTTAAATTGGGTTGAGCTCTGGTTACTGCTAATGCCATAGCATAGGATTTAGAAATGTTTTCATTGCCTTTAAGGTGGCAAATAAACCCAAACCTAGAGAATAAAAAGCCATTGTTTTTACTCTTTAATTTGCACCTATCTATACAGCAGATTTCCCAAATATATCTACAGATCACCCAAAGAATGTTGTGCTGATTTTTTCAGCACAACATTGTATTGAGAATTTTTTTTTTCTTCAAAGATATTAAATGTTTGCAACCTTTGTCTCTGCAGGCTTCCTTCCTGATTTTATCAACTGACAGGTAGCATGTCTTGTCTGCAAGACAGCTTTACCCAATATTCTTCCTTCAATCTGGATCACCTTTGGAAAATGCCCCTTTGCTCAAATTCAGTTGTCTGAGTCCTGTTAGGATCCAACAAGCTTCTAACAAAGAAAGGCTACAATCAACACATTACCAAGGTTTTTTGCAATGACAATCTAAGCTGGAATACCTCCTTCTAAAAATGAAGTCTGCAAAAGGTCCCATTATGGAGGATGAAAGTTGTGTGGTAAATGACAAGATGATACCATTTGCCACAGTCTACATCATTGTTTTCCTGATAGGGATAGCTGGAAGTCTGGTAGCACTCTGGGCATTTATACAAAGTAGAAACTCTAAGAAGTGCATGAATGTCTACCTGATCAATCTTCTGACCTCAGATTTCTTACTGACATTGGCACTGCCAGTTAAGATTGCTAAAGACTTTGGCGTGGAATCTCAAAGACTAACAATTTTCCACTGTCAAGTTACTTCACCGCTCATCTACATTAATATGTATGCATCTATCATATTTCTGGCTTTTGTCAGTGTACACCGTTACTTACAGATCACCCAGAGCTCCAAACTCTTCCGCCTACAGGAGGTCGGCTTTGCGCTGGTGATGTCATCTGTAGTCTGGCTTCTGGTGCTCTTCATCAATGTCCCCAACATGGCTATCCCAATCAAGGACAAGATTTCTAACAGCACTTTAATAACATGTAAAGACATTAAGCAGGATGTTGGCAAGCACTGGCACACGCTTTCAGTTTTTCTGGGCATGGCAATTTTTATGAATGCCTCTGTGGCTGTGCTTATGTCCAATGGCCTGGTGCTAAGACATCTTTGGGGCAAACGTGGAAGAAGCCCTGAGGAGCAGGCCACTGCTCACCATGCCACTCGTAATATCGCAATGGTGACAGTGGCTTATGTCATCTTCTTTGTACCATATCATGCTGTTCGAATGCCTTATACATTTACACAAAATGAAATGATCACTGACTGTGGTGTTAGGAAGCACTTATTCTTAGCCAAAGAGTCCACTCTGCTTCTGGCCATCCTAAACCTGTGCTTTGATCCAGTGCTGTACTTTTTTTTCTGTCCCTCATTCAGACATCAGATAACACAGGTTTTTACTAAAAGGAGAAGCCAAGACCAAAACCATGAATCTGACCCAGATCAAAAGCTACAACTTGAGCCAGTTTCATAAGAAAGAGAAATAGATTTGTAATAAAATAAAACATTAGGGTGGAACTAAATGTCTTTTATTAACCACAGAGTGTCAGGGTTTATAAAACTAAACCATTTCAATATCCAGCTGGATACTAAATAAGGGATGTATTGTGTTCTCTCAAATAAGTAACAATTTTTTACCAGGTAAGAATGTAAATCCTTGACATAATACTGAAGCTGTTCAAGGTAAAATTGAAAGTGAAGCTGCGTACAAAGTGTTTAAGACAATATATACATCAGGATTTTGATATAAAAATAAATGAGTACAAACTGATTAGTTTTGCACCATGAACACATTCTCTACACCCCGTCTATATATTACCATTTCTTTTAACATATTAAACAAACATATTCTCAACATATTAAGAACATATAAAGTACTTGCATTTGAATTTGCACAAATGGAATTAGTTATTCATATTATGTAGAAGTAAAAAAAAAAAAGGATTTCAGATGAATAAAATAACAATCCTTATATTACTATATATTTGAGGGCATTTATGAGTTTAGTCTGGGGGGAAAAATCATTTATTTTATACAATTATTAAAAGGTCAGCAAACTCCAGGAATTTGACCAAAATGCAGCCTAGTTATCAAAGTGTTGCACTTTTATATAAAACACTTTTTGCAATTCATGTTTTCCTGATCAATTATATTTGGAATAATCTTTATCAAACACTGAAATCCATTACATACAGTAACTGTTAACATAGCTGTTGGTGGGGTTTACCACCTGGCTTCATTGTTATACAACTCCTCAACACCAAGTCATCCTCAGTCAATCCTTGCTGTTTGGGCTAGCTTTTATAACCGGTTACCAAGAAAGGTTTTTTTTTTTTTTTTTTTTTTTGGTAAAATATGAGTGAGTATCACACAGGGAAAGTCCTGATGTGATTCATGGTTAGAGTATTAGACACTGGTTTCACTTTTACGTAAAAAAAAAATTGCTGTGGATTTATATATTTTGTTTATTTATCTGATTATTCTGATCTTTCCTTCACTTCATGTTAATATTTAATCATTTAATATTTTCCAGTAAAAAGTACCACAAAAAGAGAAATGTGGGCAAATCAAAACCAGACAGTGACCGATTCAGAGACCTGTCTATGATTCATGGCTTGACTCATGCCTTGAATGGTTGAATGTTAACACCCACTGGATATTTCTCATCACTCCATGTCTAGACATATTGAGTTGGTCAAAAAATCCACAGGTTTATTTTCTATATAATATGGGTTTTCCCATTTCATATGCATTTATTTTGCTTATGTTTACAGATAATATGGAAAAACTAAATAAAAAAGAGAGAGAGAAAGTAAAACATTTCGTATGCTAAACCTCTTTTAACAAGGCTTTTAAAACAAAAGTAAGCATTTTATTTTACATTCATAATAATGCTAAAATTTGAAAACATAAAATACATTTATTATTGTGTTTGGGACCACAAGAACGGAATGATGCATTTTAATATTTATGTGGTAATTCTATGTGAGAAAGCTGTTTTGTTCATCTCTGATTAAGGATCTTATTTTAATTAATAAAAGTCTCACAATTTTCCTGACACTGGTATAACCAATTTATCGTAATTTATTTATCAGCACACATGCAGTTCTTTTATTTTGACCACTTTACGGCTTTGACAGAACATGATATCAACTGCCTTTAAGAACCATCCCTTCTGTTTATGCTGCATGTAAATGTTATGAATCAGTAGCTTTTCTAGTCTGACATGAACACATGAAGGAACACTTCCTGTTTTCAGTTACTTTTAGTAAAATGTCAGCGGAAAAATGCAAAATACCAGCATAAAATGGTTGGTGCGATTTCACGTAGTGAAAATTTCTTTGTTATTTTCTACTGTCTCTACTGTATACACGCTATACTGTGACACAGCAAGAGACATTAAAAAAAAATTGCCATTAGAGAGACAAAAAAATCACTAAAATAAAAATTCACATAAAGACAAACACCTGTCTTATCTTTCAGATTTTTATTTTATTATTTTTTTTTCAAATGATTTTGGGAACATGTTTTCATATAATATAACTGCCCCATCCAATAAAGTCTTTAACTGAATCTTGTTTTAATCACAGATTACAATAGGGTGGACAATATTACAAATATCTTCTCCTGGTTCTCAGAAACATTATTTTCCCCTAAATTTATGATACTGGTTGTATACCAACTTCAAAAAAAGAAAATGGAAATGTAGTCATCTTAATCTCCTATACGGCTGTGTACAGGGCTGGAGTCTATCCCAGGAGACTTAGGGCACCAGGCGAAGTATACCCTGGATACAGTAGGGTGCCAATTCATTGCAGAGCACACACACACACACACACTATGGACAATTCTGTGTCTGTGTTAATCTGTATTACTTCAGGCCACAGTGCTAACCACTACGCCATAGTCAGGCCCGTAGCCAGGGGGGTTCGGGTGGTTCGAACGACCCACCCCCCACTGCCAAAGGTCCAGAATTTTTTGTTATTATTATTATTATTATTTTTTTTTTTTTTAGACAGATTAAAATTGTTGGGCATTATTTAAAATAACACTTTATTACAAAACAATTTCCAAAAAAAAAAAACGCAACATGTGACAAGTCTGCGCAACAGTGCCGCCGCTCCCTATACGCAGAGTACGCAGTCTGCGTAGGGCACCAACTCCCAGGGGG
>JAOTQY010000050.1:15562841-15577469 GCA_026413445.1 Dolichallabes microphthalmus
TGGCAACTCCAGAGTAGAAGAGAGTCCAGCCCCTCTCAAGGAGACTGGTTCCAGAGTCCAAGCTGTGCGTCGTGGTGAGTCCAACTATATCTAGCCGGAATTAGTATTTGTACTTCGTTACTTGACACCTCTGACACATACATAGTAACTGACTCACTCACTCATTCTCTATATTGTTCATCCTGTACAGGATTGATGGAGGCCTGGTGCCTATCCCAGGGAACTTGAGGCATGAGGCGGGATACACCCTGGACAGGGTGCCATTCAATCACAATCACACACTCTCTGACAAGCTACAGTACATGCAATTTGGAAATGGCAGTTAGCCTCTGCTGCATGTCTGTGCTCGTGAAGCTGTAGTGCTAACCACTAAGCCACCATGACGCCCATCATTCCTAACATTATTGCTTCATTACTTCCCTATTTAATCAATTCACCCATGGGCCATGATATATTAACGATTCAAAACTTTGGTTCCTAATTACATCTCCTAATTACAAATAAATGAATTTATTTGCTTATGTAAAAATAAACCCAAAATAAAAGAGTGAAATGATTTATTTGACATATGTTAATATGGTTTTGACGCAGATTCTTTAAATGACCAAGGACTGAGACCAGTGCCTCCTGCTGGCAATAAAAAGAAGCACACTGAAGATAAAAAGATAAACATCTTCCATCTGTTTTGTTCAGTTCATCATTGGTTCACCTGACTCTCACTCATGTCTCTATACTGTTTAGGCTGTACAGAGTCACAGGAAGATCCATCACATTGAATGCGCGCGCGTGCACACACACACACACACACACACCTTACATGTATTTGGGTTACAAAAGGAATTTGTGTTTGCCTCTTTTCTTTTTCTTCCATTTTTTCTTAATTTACATCTTTCAATAGGTCAGTCGATATTAGTATAATCATTGTCACTATATTTTTTTTATAATAAAATGGCCATTCAAGTCTACAGTATAATTCAGAACCTTAACTACAGCATCAGATGACACTTATTTACTTCAGCATCCCTGTTATTCTCTGCTGATCATATAGTCCACTGACCTAAGTGCCATTTCATTCAATTAGTCACATCATCACTCCATTTTGAAGAAACGGTCAATTCAAACGCATACGTAAAACATGGGGTGTTTTTCTCACATCTCTTTGTGAAGCATGTGGCTTGGAGTAAACACCAGAGGAGTGTATGAATAACAGCTTCATCAGCACTGTGTGGCAAAAGCGAACAAAGAGAGATAGTGGTGGAAACATGTTGACATAATGAAGGCCTGAGTCAGAACATAGGGAGCTGTTTATGAGGACAGACTGAGTCATGGCTGTGGTTGCCAGAAGGGGTCAGTAGGGCTTAGGGATGAGCTTTTGTCAGATCAGAGACAGCAGGCACAGGGAGTGGCCCGGCAGCCACACAATACACACATCGCGATGACGTGAGTGTGTTTACACTGACCTGTGAGCCTATCCACCAAACTGTTAGTGTAAGAAGGATGGTTTTTCAGCTAACAGGGAAATAGGACAAAAGCAAACTAAATAAGCATATGGACAAAAGCCATAAATTTGATAAAATTAAATTGATGTCACTAAAATATTCTAGGTTTCATTACACATGCTACATCTTAAAACAGGAGGATAGTGTGTTCATAAATGATTAAAGCAATATCTATTAAATAAAACAAAAATTAAGTACTGGACTAAAAAATTAACAAGAAAATAAACAACGCTTGGTTATATCGTTATTATACCATCATTTGTTTGTATCATTGTTCTACGGATTTACAGTATTGTGCCAAAGTCTTGATCCACCCTTTATTTCTTCATAATAAATTGAATTATGCAGATTAAATAAACTGGAACAAATATTTTACTGTGACAGGCTGCAAAATGCCTAAAGATACAATTTTAAAACTGTCTGTTTATGTAACAACCTCAGCAGGGCATCAGCGGCTCAGGGGTAGGTTTCTAGCCTGCCTTGCGGACGGCCCAGGGTCACCTCCTAACCAATGGCCAAAAGTCACTGGATTCAGTGCCGGACCCAAGCCCGGATAAAATGGGAGGGTTGCCTCAGGAAGAGCATCCGGCGTAAAACCTGTGCCAAGTTGTGTGCGGTTCAGATGGTCTGCTGTGGCGACCCCTCGACAGGAGCAGCCGAAAGACCAATGTGTAACAACCTCACCAGCAACCGGCCTGATCATCGGTCATCATCTGCACAAGCGTCTCACTGGTTCATGCCTTAAGTTAGATGTCTTTTAATGCTTGAATGATTCATAGGTCAGTGTGATGCTTAACAAACCAAAACATTCATCTGAAACTGGTCAGGTACAGGGACTGGACCTTAAAATGAGAGCGAAAAAATTTAAACTATTCCTTATGACTATATTAAAAATTTCTAACTCTTTGAAAGCAAAAAAGAAAATGAAGAAATAAAGACATAGTATACTGTATCAAATTATAATATCTAGACGTGCCCAAGACGTTCAAATGGAATTTAATTGCACACTGATAAGCATGTATTAAAATTTTTTACAGCGCCATCTGTTGAATTTTGAGATTAACAAATAAATTTTTCAAGGTTGATATTTTTTTTATATATAAGGGTGTTTTCCATTTAAGTTTCAAAGTAGCATATCTTCTATTTCCATGGGCCGATTGCGATGAGACGAAGCCTATATGTTACCTCAAGCTTGGGCAAATACATTTATGAAAACCCCATTAGAAGCTGTTTAGTAATTTTTACGTCATGCGTGCACAAACAAACAGACAGAGACAAAAATTCTTGATGTGTTCTGTAACTCATCTTACACCCCCCAAATAATTATTTTTTTGTAAATATCTTAAATGTACAGACACGCCAATTTCACAGTTTTATTATATAAAAAATTTTAAGATAAATTACCTTATTAACAAATTCATGTATCCTGCCGACATCTGCTGCAATTAACAGTATCATCATTTAGACAAGACAACACCTAAACAGTCGTGTTTGCACTGAAGTTTATTTTGGTCAACATTCTGAGGATATAATATCATGGAATAACAATGTTATTTTTTTGTATCCCAAAAGTACCACATTAGACCATTTTACTGGCTTTACTTGGCATATTGCTTCACAAAGATCAAGATGCGTAGCATAAATTAATGTTAGTCAAGCCACAAACTATCATTCTTACAAGGTATTTCTTCCTGTGAACATGTAATAAATTAATAAATTAATTCACAAGCAACTTGATATAAAGGCTTTACAGTAATAGTAGAAATAAGACAAAGTGTACATTACTCAAGAGAACTCAGTAAAAAAAAAAAAAAATGTAAAAAAATTTTTTCTACCATGCTCAGAGAGCGAGTCATCCAACACAATACAGCATACACACTAACACAGCAAAATATATTCAGCTCACTTACGCATTCTCCCATGACAGCACATTACACATTGTATTTTCACAGACAAAGGCATGGGGAATAACTGATTTCAGTCTCGCAGTAGTTCAGCAGAATGCTGAAGGGCAATGACAGTGCACCGTTACCACAGAAGTAGGTCTTCAAAGGTTTCCAATATCAGGGTTACAAAAAGGTAGCCCCAAAATCAATGCTGACAAAAAGCTGTAATCACAAATCAAAGTGAACAAGGACCTGAATTAAAGACAGTCTTCATGTTTATCTAATAATAAATAGGAAATATCCGTAGTAGAAAGCAAAAAATTCTGTATATTTCATTCAATTTTCAACAGGACTGACATATTACTTTTCACTTGTCATCTCATGCCTTATCTTAATCTTAATTTCTTATGGGCTCTTACAATGGCATGTAAATTAATATTTCGGAAATTCCTGCTTAAGCTTTTCGAAAAAGAATTTTTAAAAATCTAAAAAAAAAAGTGTTTATTATGGAGGAACCTATAAACATTCTGTTTAAAACCCTATAACCGTAGTACGCAAGACCCTTGCTAATGAAAAACTAGCAGAACCTCACAATTAGAACCACTGAGAAATCCTTCCCTCTAAAAAGTGTTCTGTTCCAAACTGTAACCCTACACAAGTCTTGGATTTTTTTTTTTCCTTTCCTGATAATCTAAAATAAACTCATTACACAAGAGATGTTCAAGTCAAACCGGGACTTGTGATGAAAATTATCATGAATGAATGGAAAAAACGACTGACGCTTACAGAAAACTTCCAAGCACATGATGGTGATGAGACTCTTGGCCAGAGTAAAGCATCTGAATGGTGCAAACAATTTACATAAGGCCGTACATGCGTGAACGCCTGATGCTTGAAAATCGACGGATAACTTGCCGTCCACTTGCGCAAGAGATACATCTGTGTGTGGGAACTGTACACACAATTATTCACGATCATCACTTACACATTACAAGAATTCAGATAGGAGTTATTGCCACATCCCCTGTACAGTCCATTAAAATAGTTTCTGGGAGGCCAGCGGTTTAGACTTGTAACAAGCAGTCCATGGAGCTTGATGTACTGAGAACATTTTCTACACTGATGGTATCCAAGCACTAGTAAAATGCTGGGATGAGTGCATTAGTGTAGCAGGGGATTATATAGAGAAATAAATGGAGTTTTACTCTTATAACTGTTTTCTGTTATTCTGTACAATCAAAAGCCCTGGTTTGACTTGGAATTACTTTCTGACCTTTAAAAATGAAGACTCTTCATTACCGCTGTAAATTTCAATGAGTCTTTTCCATGACAGTACAACTGTAACTAATTCATCTATTTCATTTCAAAAAACATGTTTGTTTAACATTTCACAGTAATGTTACATTTTGTGCAGTCATGACCTCATGAGTCCTCTGGAGTTCAGAGTTTACATGGAGCTGCACCAAAAGTGATCGACTGGAATGACAAGTAATTCATTAATGCTTTTCGTTTTGGTCCACTGCTGCCATCCTGCAGACTAGAAATACCAGAGATGTATTCTATGCAAAGAAAAAAAATTAAATATAAAAAGAAAAAAACTATAAAAAGGCATCTACATGATTCTCATCTTTGAACCACTGATGAATACAGACAGGTGTGGCACATCTGCTGGCAAACAATTGCACCCTTTAATAAATATGGCCATGTATCCAGGAGGAAAATATACACATACTGAGTCAATATGTTCTGACATTAATACGTACTGTATCTTTTCTATATCTTATTGGATTCATATTTGAAAACCGAAATTGCTTGAACAAAAAAATAAAAAATTGTCCAAAAGCAAAACGTTTGGCCAAGGCAAGTAAATTCAATATATTGCCAAGTCTTTACAGGGAGAATCGGTTTTCATCATCTTCCTGACCGCACATGCACTGCTAAGCTAAATCTGCACGGGATGATCTCTCAATACATGACTCAGCTACATGGCTTGAATACAGTTTAATAAATTGAAATGCTTGTTCTTTACACCACACACCAGTAAGTTTTGCCATTTTCTTTCTTTCTTTTTTTAGCTGAGTCTGATGTTTGCTCAGGCACTGATAATGTTATTCAGGCTTCTCTGTTCCCAGAATCAATCGAAGTCAGACTGCAATTCAGTTTGCCTGGAAAGCTGTTATTGCAAGCTCAATCACTCTGAAAATAACACAGTTATTTAAATTTCATGCAGTGCCCATTTGTTAGTATTGATAACACTAGGCTAGAGATAACTTTCCACCAATCAATGTTAGCCACAGCCCATATTGCACTCCTAAATAGACAGGCAACTGCATGCACGTCATGCTGCAACTGCACTGTCTGAGCTTCATATCTGGTATTTTTCATTCAAATATGAGGCACCCTCTTACGTGGGTAAGTAGAGAGATTAGTTGTATTGATAAATGTTTGCATCATCAACAATCAGAGAGAGCGAGATCTCAAATGTGCTTCACTATACACATAAATCTGTGTGTACCTAAGGGGAACCCCCACCATACTGGGCTTAATGTTTTGTGTTTTGGTGTTGTGGCTAATCAGTGTGATATTGCAAGTATTTAGTGTATCCTTCTTCAATGTAAAAATTTCTTTGAAGCAATTTGGTGTCGATCATCAAAGCTTGTTTATGTTAATAATATTAAATTATATTGATTATTATCTTTAGAGAAAGCGCCATTTAAGTATCGTATAAGTATAGCCTGACCAAAACGAAGCTAATGATTTCTTCATATTAAGCTAGATGATCCTCTTTATTTTAACCCAATCTCCATCTGCTATCTCTTTACCCTACTTCATCATAGTGATTAAAATCCAACATGATATTTTTTTGTTTTATAAAGCCATCACCTAGAAGGCCTTGGTGTCAAAGAGTTGTCAAACTGTTGGAATAGCAAAAACAAAGTGCTTGGAAACGTCTCACTGGATCTTGATCTGTATGAAGTATTTGCACAGAAGGGAAATATATATTTTTTTAATCAAACAATTTATAAGACACTAGGCATTTTTATGTGCATACTGAAGCACATTCTTGATTTAGCTCACACTGATGGCTAATGATACAATGATTTATTAAAAAAAGAAAATAAAAAAAGAATCGCTGTCCAGAGTTAACACGGAAGGCAGATCCTTGATGATTAATGGCTGTATTTCCCATCATGAGACCAAGGGTTAGTTATGGCTTTGGGTTCCATTTTATAACATCGCTTAAAGACCTGCTGAATCTCTTGTTTTGTTTAAGGAAGATAAATCCCTCATGTCATGGCACACCAGTCTGATGGAAAATGAAGTGATAAGGAGGCGCACGTGCATTGTGTGTTTCATTTTGCTGCCAAAATTTGCATGTTTGCACTCTGTCAGGATTTAATGCCTTTGGTCGGCTCACTGGATTGCCGGACGTCCGTCCACTCCTGCATGGTGTTTTGAAGGGCCTGTGTCTTCTCTTTGTCCACCTGGACGTAGTCAACTTTTTCATCTGAGGTTGCGGAAGATGTGGAAGGCTGTAGGTAGAAGTTAAAATGAGTTGAAATGAGTTTAGTGACCAAGAAAAACAAGAGCCAACACTGCACTATTCATATCAGTGTTTTCATCGGTTCTTCTGAGCTATTTCAAGACTGTTTAAGATTCACAGTGAAGTGACATCATGCATGTGTAAATATGAAACTGGGTATACATGTTGAGACAATTCTGTCTGATAGGATGAGAAGTGCGTTGCTGACATCCTCCTCTACTGAGAGAACATTTGATAGAAAATTTACTTCCTAGCTAGTTGTTTTCTATAGTATCTTATACTATCCACTCTGAACATTTTCACATTATAGGCATGCTAACAAACTGGCAAGATGGACGGAGTGAAATATTTGACAATCTGAAAAGAAAACCTGTTCTATTCACCAAGAGACTTTCATTTAGCACAATGAGCCTAAGCATACGAAGCAAAATGACAAGTCTACCCGGGAGTCTGAACCCTGTTCAATCAATCCAGCAAAAACCTAGATCTCAGTTAGGTCGGGAATCAGTAGGAGGAAGCAGTCAGATGTTTACATATAGTAGACTCATCAGGAACATGAATACCATGGCAATATCAGTGTTTTAATTATTATTATTATTATTATTATTATTATTTTAAATCAGTCTTTTTCTGGACCAGATTGCTGATTTTACAACATACACCAAAATAGAACAGCAAGAATTTGAAGCACAAATTTATTTTGGAGTTTCTTACAGTATGTCAACAAAGCATCACAATTATTCATGCAGGATCAAAAATACACATACACCCACACAGGTTATTAATTCTTTTTCAGTGAAGGCATCTTCCTGTTAGTGATCATGATCAACCGCAGCTAGTAACTTTGACACACTGACTGACATACAGTGCAGTGAGAAAGTCTATATGTACTGTATGGTAGATTTAGACAAGTCAGGAACATCTCTTGGAGCTATTTCTAAACAATAAGTTAAATCCACTTTGCCAAGATCTAAAAGACCCAACCTATCACCCTTAGCTAAGGGAAACAACCTAGGAACCACCAAGCCACAGGTCTGGCATAAACTGGAAGCTGATTGAACTCCACTGTCATGATCTACTGCCAAGCACGGTTCACACTGACACAGGCAGTAAAGGTAAGGCATCTAACCCCTAGAATCCAGTAGCAGCTGTTAAGCATGGTGGTGGTAGCATCATGCTTTGGGCGGAGGGAACAATGAAGTAAGGAGAACTAACTCATAAAAAAACTAACATATTTTTTAAATAACCTCAATTTATCAGCCAGATTGTTGAAATTTGGACAAAATGAAGTTTCTCAATAGGACAGTGGCTCCAAACGTACATGAAATCTGGTTGCGGAATGAGTAAAGCAGGCCAACTTTAAGCTTTTGGCATTTTAACCCAATAAAAACAAGTGGACTGTACCTAAACGTCAAGTCCATGCCAGGAACCCAAAACAAAAATTTAATTAAACACCAATTCTGCCAAAATGGGTGGTCAAATATCCAAGCAGAACTCTGCCACAAGCTTGCTGATGGCTACCAAAAGTGTCTGCTAAACTGGTACTTGCTAAAGGACATTGAATCTGTATTTATAATTTTATGTGTGTGAGCTCATGTACATTATGTGGAAGGGGCACAGAGTGCCTTCCTCTGAGAGTGTTATGCTGCCCTGTGATACAGCTTGAGCAGCAGTTTGAAAAGATTCCATCGGCTGGCTTCATGTGTCTCAGAGGAAGCACATGTTAGCCTTCACCCAACTGGAAGCTGTCATTTTATAGGGGGGAGCTGGACGATGGTTGGGAATTGGCAGGTAACCAAATTGTTGAGAAAATGGTGGAAAAACATAGAAATGTGTCCTATGTGACTGAAAACAGTAATAGATATTAAGGGTGACAAGCTGACACCCTACATAACGATTAGAATAAATAACATAATAGGGCTTGCTTACAGTATCAACTTGAACATTTTATGTGGTGAGAAGGTACAATACTGTATATGTTACCTTTCTGTGTGGACCAGGGGAGCCAGACTGGAAATCCAGAGCCAAGTAGTCAACATTACCACCTTTTCTTGAAGCAGGGCTGCTGGTACCACTCACCACTGGCGAGGTAGATGCTGGGTTTTGCTACAGATGCATACAATTATAATTTAAGTGTCAAAGCCTTGATTTTGTCATGACAGTAAAATTTGATAAGTAAGGCAAGATATATTAAACTGTTCTAAATATCTTTACAAAACCAACCTGCAGCAAACATAAAATAGAAAGTAGAAAGTAGAAAATCAAAGTTAGCTTATGTCATGACGGAGAAAACACAAATGATTGTTAATTACTGGTCTTATTTTGGGGTTCCATATTGTTTATTTGTGTGACAGGTTTTCTGCTTTTTTTTTCAGCCAAAAAGTCTGATTAAAAATCTAAAAAAGCACAGCAAATATTACGGTGAGGAGATGCTGTCAAATGTCTAAAATTTCATGCTGTGTTCAATAAATGTGTGCCACTAGCAACCTTCCAAATATTTCAACATGATTCATGATGGATTTTCCAAAAATGCATAAAAGATACTTGTGGTAGAATGCAAAAACGTAAATAGTGTTATTTTTACAATAAAGAGAATGAGTTATTAAAAATGATGAATGTACATTGGTGAAGGCAACACATTAATCAAACAACAATATACTGTAATCAAAGAGCCATTTCTTCTTCAGGCAGGCGATGCTACATTTCACTGCGTTTCTCTGAGTAGATCAAATATGGTTATTAAATATTCCTACAATTGTCACAATCCTAAATAAGAATCCTGCACTGGTGGTCTATGATGTAACCGACCACAAGCATTTTAACTGTTTAAGGTCTATAATCGAAATTGCTCTCAGCAAAGCACCATATAACTGTTTTTCTTTAAATGTATGCATCAGTTTGATAGTGGAAGAAAACTGGTGCAAATTGAAAAAGGGTGTTTACTAATTAATTAGCCTGATATCTTTAATTTCAAAATATTTTAAAATAAAAGTTTCTAACCAAAGTACTGAAGAGCAGCGACACTAAAGACAAAAGGGATTTAATCCTTTGCAGGAGTTAAACTCACCATTGCCACATAATTTTCCTCACTGTCTGCAGAATCAGTGCTGGTGATGCTCTGAGTGGAGATGGGTCGACAGTGCTGCGAGGAGATTGAGTTCATAACAGGCCTGAAATGAACAAAAAACATGTTTTTGTTTTTAAAAAAATCTACTTTTACAGCAGATATGCAGATTTGCATTGATCCCTGGCTGATTCTTATTTATATCCATATTGTTATCAAAATATTTATATATATATATTTATATTGTACATTGAAGATATTGTATATTTATATTGTACATTGAAGATATTTGTGAAAAAAATATTCTGGGGGATGTAAGATAACTAATAGAACACATCAATATGGTTTCTGGAATTTTTGTCCATTTGTGCACACATCACGTAAAAGCTACTGAACTAATTTTAATGGGGTTTTCACAGGTGTATTTGGCTTTGTTTCATCGCAATCAGCCCATGGGAAGAGAAAATATGCTACTTTAAAATTTTATTGGAAAACACCCTTACATCATTTAAAAAAACAAAAAAAACATTAGCGCTGTACATTTTTAATACATGCTTATGAGTGTGCAATTGAATTCTACTTACTAAACGCGATTGTCATCATTCCGCGCACTTCATGGTAACACGTAAAAATTTTAGTTCATTCCAAAATTCAACAGAACAAAATTCTTAAACGCGCTTATAAGTGTGCAATTAAATTCCATGTGAACAAAGTCGCGAGCATATCTAGTATAGAATATTTAAAGATTTATATAAAACGTATGTTGAACAAGAAACACACGAAATGAAAACAAAGCTTTTGTATTACGTATGTTAATAGCTAATCATTAAAAAAAATTCAAATATGGGTAAGAATCACTTACACAGGTCTGCTCCAGGACAAGGTAACAGGGCTCTTAAAAGGAAGCTCATCAATGATGCCATTGTTTCTCAAGTTCAGAGGTGATGGCTTTACTATAAATGACAATGAATTAACCATCGTTAAAATAATTAGTAGTACTGCAAATGTTCCTTTAAATGTTTCGGTAATTTTCATTTATTTATTTATTTATTTATTTTTAAAATCCTTACCTTTTCTGTTCGGCTTAAGGTTGCGATTGATTGGTGGAGGTGTGACGTCACTTACACGGGCCGGTCGGTAGCACATTGATGCTGTACTACCTTTCCTGGCTGGCAGGGTGGCAGAGAATCCTGGAAAGTCAAAGTGGTGTGGACCAGGACTCATGGGAATGTAGTTGTTCTTGGGGCTGTCTGCCAGGGCAGCGGTGAGTGGGGAGGTGGAGGAGCCAGGGTTCATAGGTACATAGTTGTCGTCAGAATTTCCACTATCTGAACGAGTTAGTTGAGGTTTTTCTCTCTGCCAAAGGAAGCGAGAATGAAACTTAGGTTCACATTGCAAGATATCCACTGCTTGGGGTTTAATGCTATTTAAAAACAAGATGATATGGGAAGAAAAGAGTATTTTACCATGTAGGAATCATTGACAGATTCTACTGATTGACCAGTGTTACTGAAATAGTGTGGACGCTGATTGTTGGTCTCAAATGAGGATCCTGGAAAAAAAACAACAACAACAACAACATAAAAACCCTCTTTAAAGACAGCTTGTAATAATAAAGTTTGCCAGAGCTTTTTAAAATTCCATGAAATGTTAAAAAAAAAGGCAGTTATTCCTACATAAGTTCCAAAGCAATGAGCAACGAGTTCTCCGAGCAGTCAATGCATGAGAATACTTTATCTTACACTCCATTGCTTTCCGATTATCCTTTTTGGAACATGGCTGCCCAACACAGGTGCATGAACAGACTATTATTGAGCCAACAGGGTCAGAAGGTCACTTCCTGTTACTCCAGACATGTTGGCCTGGCCTGACTGAGCACAGAGCCACCATGGAGGCCCAGAACAGAGTCTGCTCGTCTGTTTTTTTTTCTCTGCTTATCAGGCCAGAACGAGTCACTCTGGGACTCCATGCATGGCTTGAATTTCATTATCCTCCCTGCAGATCAGAGCGGCACAAGCCAGATTGCCTCTGTTTCAAATCAGATGCGAGCAGTGAATGGAGAATGGGATAGAGATGAAGATATAAGAAGGGGGAATGGACAGGAACCAGTATATAACTAAACAAGGCAGAAATGAAAGCCTGAGAGGATCAGATGAAGTATGTGATTCTGGTTGGAATTAAGTAGAACACATCCATGATTTTTTTGGGTGGAATTTAAGGAAATTAATTTCTGTGATGAGTATGTCAAGACACTATCTTGGAGATTAAAAACCCTTTTATATTATGTCTGTTCTTTTTAAGTCATAATCATATTGACTTAAAGCATCTGTGTGACTAAAGAACAGTCAATACGGTGCCATTTTTGTATAGTATCCTTATAGAATAAAATAACTTTTTTGTCAAATACATTTTAATGAATGTACGGCATCCTGAATGCCATTTTAGTATGATTACATTTATTTCAATAATACATATTTTGTTTTAAAATTCAATTGTGTATAAGACATCTAAGAGTCTAAGTATAAATCAAGAAATTTATGACTTACTAAAAACAATAAAAAGGAATTAAAGATACAACACAACCTCTGGACTACTCTTAAAATCTTGAAATCTAAGACAATTTAATTTAGTGTATAGAAACAGCAATTCACTCATTAGCTAAGTGCAATACCTCTGTGAATTTTTATATTTTCAACCGCTGGAAGCGTGTTCCTCCTTGGGATGGCAGACACGTTGGCTACGTCTCCATTCTGTCCTCCGAGAGACTGGGGGCTTCCCCAGCGTGACTCTGAGTTCAGGCTCGGTTTTGGTGGTCTGGGTGGTGGTGGGCCACCCGTTGAATCTGCACTGTTGGGTGTCAAAGCGTTGTGGTTCCTATCAAAGGTGCGAGGTATCTGGTAGATAGAGCCGGGTGTGCCAGGAAGGTCGTAGTTGTCTGGAGGGCGCTGGTCGTTTAAGTGCGCAGTGGCGAGAGCATTACAGGGGGTCTTATAGGTATAAATCTCTTCCGATTCCGGGTCAGAAGGGTCCTCGGCACTGTGGGCTCGGGGCAACACGTAGCAGGTGTCACGCGGTGAATCTGCACGTACCCCAAGCTGTTTGTTGGATTTAGGGAGGCTATAGGAGCCGTGCAGTTGCGAGCCCATCCCGTTTAAACCCTGTGAGACACCATGAGCAAGACGCTGCACTGCTGAGTCACTCCCCAATAACAGACTGCCCCGCTGTGCCTGGGAGAAACTGGCACTCCTGGTAGAGAAACATATATTATTTATAGAAATAGATTATAGGCTTATCAGCTATACTGAATGATATATCACATAAACTACATGGAGAACAGATAACAAACGAGTTCTTATAAAGTATTGCTTTTTTTACCTTTGAACCACATAAAGTACACAAAGGCAGAAACAATAGTCAGTCTCTCTGAATTTCCTTCCTATTTCCTTATACAATCCATACATAAATACATAAATAAACATTATACTATTATAAAAAACCTTAGATGCTTTGTTCTAGTGTTTGGTGAAAAAATCACGATATCAGAATATTTCAGTAAGGAACATTTTTCTGAGAATAAGACACTATGATTAAAAAAAAAAACTAAATCTATATACAAGACTGCCATAAATTACAATATTACATTTCTACACTCAAAACACAACAACAGTCAGTGTTTCCCACTCTCAGCCATGATGGATGATGCTATTAAAGTCTATAATAACACGGTCTCACATTCTGCTGAGTCATTTTATTCTAACAGCAGCCTGATATAGTGAGTCTATGGGAAGCTTGCTTAAACTTGCATCCATATTTAAAAATGCACTTTGTGTAACTTCATATAAACAAGCCATACAAGATGAACTATCAAGTGCTACTCTCAAGACATTAAGATGTTTTACGTCTTCAAGGTTTGAAATAAATCACTTTTTTTTTTTTTTTACATGTTTGCTTTGCTCGGGAAATCCAGCTACATTACAAACTCTTCACTCTGCATTAATGACCCTATGGGTCAAACATCACTCCATAGATATCCTTAAGCCATAATGATGATTGTGGGTCATGAGCAACTTTAATCTTTGCCATGTAAATGATATGTCATGGAAACTAAAGTAGAGAGGGTGACATCAAGGCCTCAGCCCACTGAAACAGCTGAAGTATGTGCGGGGGGACTGTGATTTATATGCATTATAGGACCAGGGAAGTGGGAAATAATCCAAAATGGTCAACATTAAAGTAAAAGTTGAAATGCAAGTCAAATGTTGTCAATGACATCTCCATAAAATACTTATGCTCTAGAAAGTACACATTTGAACTTTGTGAAAGGCCCTTTCAAACCACTTTTTTGGGGTTGCTACAACTACAACTATCTGAAAAACTGCTGAATCTTAAAAAAAATCCCTGATTATTTGATAAGATGCAAAGGCTCAGTAAGAATACAGAACTGTGACCTGTAAATGTTATTTGACGAACACTTGAATATCGTTTTTACTATTAATAATGATTTTCACCCATTTTTACTGCGGTGCTTCTCTGACTTCACAGATTTTTGGTGCATAAGCTTTTCTAACTAGACTTGTACCTGTACCAATTTCTTTCTTTCTGTCACTTTGGAATTTTTTTAAATAGCCAAATCTA
>JAOTQY010000050.1:15696291-15707020 GCA_026413445.1 Dolichallabes microphthalmus
GTGGGACATGACATGAACGCTTAACTCCACATGGACCCCGCAGGAAAGATGATGATAGAGAAATGCTTTAACAGTGTTAAAAATGTCAAGTCGTTAAAGATCACAATTCTAGGAAAAGATTTGCTCTTTTCTCCTGTCTGTCCTGGTGAAGCATGCGATAGCGTACTAAATACTGCATTGCTGCCCTACACATCATTAATGATAATAACGTATATGTCTAAGAAGCGGAAGTCTAGATTGACACTTTGCAATCCCTGAATATCGCTTACGGTGTAGGCAGCATTGCCAAAACCCAAGAGCTCTAAGGAGTGTGCAGGAACAGAAGAAGCGGACCTGTCTTGTTGCCAACTCCAATTTGTTATGCGGAATGACAACTGACCTTCTGCTGCATGCTTGGAAACAGGCTGCTCCAGGTGACCTGAAGGCAGAAAGTCATCTCTGCCTCCAATGACCACATTGACTGATGACCTCCATTTGGAACGGAGACAAATAGGGTTTGTCACAAAAAGTTTTGGCCTTGGTTTATCAATAATCAGCAGGGAAGAAGGGGACAGTTGGCAAGCTCGCCATGCTTTCAGTTCCCTGAAGTTCAAGTGCTATATCACTGGTTGCTGTACTGCACATGGTTTTCCCATTATGCTCTTTGATGCAAGGACTATATCCTAAATGCGTGAATGTTCTATTCCCTTGAACAGCCAGTTTCAGGGCTTATAATTGGATTTTACAGTGGGTCATCAAGATGATGAAGAGGGACTTGGGCAAAGAAAGGACACCTTATTGATGGTCACTGCATATCCCATTGAGGTCTAACACACTCTCGTGCATTCAGCCTCACATACACATTAACACAGGAACACCAGTTGCCACAGCACATATATCTATATGCTCCCATTTTAACAATGATTATAGCCCCCGTCCCAGTCTTTCAAATAACATTCTGAAACAAACGTTTAATGGTTTATACCTCTGGGAGCTCAATTAATGGTTCCTGGAAGAAGCCTGAAACAAGAGGTTGCATTTAGGAATGCTTTCAAGACAAATCTCACTGGAAAGTTGGAATGTTTAACAATAAAAAGAACCCTAAAGGAACATTTTATTTTCCATCCAAGTAACATGGATCATTGCATTAGCCCAGGGTTAGGACATAAAAGGATAAAATTTATAGCTGTACTTTGACATTCGGTGCAATTCTCCGTTCATATGGAGACAGACAGAACGTGTCACGTCTTCCTAATTCCCAGCTAGAACTAAAGCATTTATCACAGGAGCCAGATTATTGTGTACTGGAATGGAACATTGTGCCTCTTTTGTACTCATTGAGTAAGCTTCAGTAGAGCTTTTAAGAAAAATATGCTTTTTTTTGTGTGTTTTTTTTTGGTGAGCCGAATTGGGAATGCAAAATAAGGACTCTAGTTTGGGACAACACAATGGTATGGATTTTAAATCTATAACTATACTCTATACCATATTTCTCAATTCTGCTCATATGAAGACAGCCAGAAGCCTCCCTCTTTTCTGTCTCCAACTGAAATGCTCACCACAGGAGCTGTGACCCGCCAGCATGAAGATCAATCAATAGCACTTCATGCTAGATGGCTTTTCTGTGAAGACTCCAAGCAGCTGGTGTTTGCCAGGCTACCTCTGCCCAGTCTTAAACACCAAGCGCATCCTGTCAGTCAAACACGAGCACTGTTGCTCACCGTCATGCCAGACACCTGCTCGTCGAATACTAAGGCTTGGTCTTTTTAAAGAGAAGTAATGTTCGCAAGAGCACATTTTTGCACTGTTTTTTAACTTTGGACATCCAATTTGAAGTCTAGAGCATTTTCGGTGATGGACTACAATTCGTGACACCAAACTTCATTAGCGAACTGCACATTTGGGCGGCATTAAAAGCAGTTAGCCGTGCCATTTTTCTCTGACCAGAATGCCAAATGAGGCTATATATAATGTAGTCTGCTTTTCCTCCCAGCTCCTAGTGGTGGATACTGTCATTATGGGAGCCAAGTCCCCTAAGGGTGAAAAATATGAAGCACTAAAACAGGGCTTATGCCAAGTCCATGACTTTACATGGCTGTTCTATCTACCTGTCTTGACATTTCAAATGATGGTCCTGGGAGTCTGTTTCCCTCTGATACACTGACATATCTCTCTCTGCAAATGTTTACTTTACTCTGTGACCACCATTCAGGCAGGGATGGAAATGTGTGCATCAAACTAAAGTCTGTCCATGACCATCAGCATTACCAACAGGCTGTCATCACATTGCCCTTTTCACCACTGTGGGGGATCTGAATCTTTCTGCTGCACTGAGTGGGTAGCTGTGGCAGAATTTTCGCACAACACACAGGCTGGCAGCAACGATCTCACCCGTATTGCATGAATTTCGCCAAATCCTTACAGTCTCAGGTGCCTTGTATGACATATTCTTATGAAATGGGTGAAGCTTGAAAGAAGTAGTAGTGATCCTTTCAGAAATCTCTTACCTGTGTCTGAAATCTTTATTTCTGTACCGTTTGATAAGAACAGCAGAGGAAAAAGAAGGAAAATAAGCAAAGCATTAGCAGAGGTTAGGATTAGCAAGTTGGAAGTGTGTTAGTATTCAGCTCGTGCAGGAAAGATATGAAAATACACAAATTAATATGATAAATCAGTTATCATATTACTCGATCCAAAAGTAGAATGCTAGTCGAATGTTTTAACCCCTTAAACTCCAGTCGCTCTACGATAACTTGAAAAATAATCATTAATGTTATTGTGGTTAATGTAAAGTTTATAAGAGTTATATTCTTTAAGGATTTTAAGGGGTTAATTTAAAGAGTGGACAGAGAGAAAGAGAGAAATAGTGTGTGTGTGAGAGAGAGAGATTACACAGCTCTACAGTCTATTCACACCACTATATATAGATAGTTTCATGCTTTGCTCCATCTTCTGGTTCAACCGTTTCAGATACTCTCCACACAAGAGTCCATCCCATTTAACTCTGAGAAAAGCTCTCTGGATTTTAAGCGGTGCTGATAACCGCTATCTGTCAGGAAGCTTATCTTAGAAGTCTCAAAAATAATCAATAACAGTGTATGTGAGTGGGAGTATGTACTGTAGCAGACATAATGTACCTAAGCTCCAGAACGCTAGTGACATTCCCAGTAGTGAAGATTCGACGGACATAGTTGAAGTCACCCACAAATAAGCTTCCGTCTGAGCCACAGGCCAAAGCTACTGGAGCTAGAAGCTTGTTCCCATCAGCCAAACCATTACAGCTTGGACAGGAGATGCTGCGTCGCCGTCCGTTACCCATGATGCTCCCGATGACTGGGGGCTGCTGGGAAATGAACACATTCTCTCCGTTGCCTTTGTGCAGGATGCCTGTAGGAGATGATGGGAGATGTTAACATCTTCACTTTATAAGAAGAACAGAATTAAAGGGAAATAAAAAGAAACTTGGTGTTTTAATGAGGTGGGTGTATTCTGTAATTATGCATGCGTGTGTGCATGGATGGATCTTCTTCCTTGTGGAAGGTAAAAGAAGTCATGGGGTTTTACTGCTGATTCAATTTACTTCAGCTTTATTTACAGTATAAAGCCACCCTCCTGTCATGGTGTAGAATTTCTGCTACTCCATGAGAAGAAATTTCATATTATTACCAGAGCTGAATGGAAACAGATCAAGGGAAACTCGCATGTATTGTTTTGAGCCTTATCATTCCACTTATGACTTGCTTCTGCTGGGTTTACCTAAAATAATATCTACTCTACCTGTCACTCATCATTCCGTCACTGCTTATGCGCTACGAGGAGCTCAAACCCAGATTCATTTTTATTATTATTTCCAGGATTTCTTTTTTAGCATTCAACACAGATCTATGCATTTTTAAATCAATATGAGACTTGATCATTTGTCAAAGACATACCCTGTTCAAATAAATGAATAAATAAATATTTATTTATTTACTCATTCGCCTTCTATCCTGCTTATCCTGTACAAGGTTGAAATCTTTCAGAAGTCTATCGCAGGGGACTTTAGGTACAATGTGGGGTACGCCCTGGACAGGGTGGCAATCCATTACAGGGCACACACACACACACACACACTATGGGAATGGGAACATGGGGGGGAATGGGGGGGGAACATGAAAACTCCATGCACACAGACCCAAGATAACCCAAGATTACTACTACTACTACTAATTATTAATATTATCATATTATTTCTTGGACTGAAGCTGAAAACCCGTAATCAACACTAGCATCCAGAGCTCTAGCGAAAATCTGAGCATGATCACGAATCCAAACACGTTTCTCAGGGGATCAATAGATCCATTGCTGAGCTATAAAGAACATTTGCATATAAATTGGTGTCACTGTCACTGGCCAATGGGAATTGTGAAGTACTACTGTATAATACGTAAAACAATACAACTAAAAACTAATGGAATATTCAAATTTCAAGTTTATGGAAAACTAATCAAGGAAAGAAAATTTAAATAACTGAAAGGTACATTTATATACTGAAGTGTATATAAGTGTACAGTTTAACATAAAGATTTTTTATGATGATCTTCGTCACTAAAACAGAATATTAAATGCTCAGTTCTACCCAGGACAAACGGTGCAAATATTGAATTGATTCCAGTCGGCTTATTCGTGATCGTAAAATCTTTGCAGACTCTCTCTATGGCAGAGCATTGTGTACTCCACAGATAAAAATTAAATCTATGGGATGCTGTGGGGAAAGGATGAGAGAGACAGAGGATGCACGAATGAATGAATGAGATATCTAATAGTCAGTCAGAATCAACTTCGGAGGAAGTCCTCTGTCAGAGCAGTTTGTTCTTCAGACCGGATTTGCTATCAGTGACAGATCGAAGTGCCACCTGCGCTCCACATTCTTTTGTAAGTACGCCTCATTTCCTGTGATGAGTGTGTATGGATGCTGGCGAGAGAGCTCGCTCCTCGTAGGGAAGTGGCGAGCGCGCACCGCTCCCGTCTTTCAAAACCAATTCGGCAGAAGGATGAGAAATGACCTCCCAACCAAAAAGGCATAAAAAAGACGATAAAGGGAAAGAGAGTGGACGAAATGGCTTCTCCGTGTCAGAATGTCAGGGAAGTCCATGGTGCTGAAATGACAGTCTGTGGACGCTCGATGGACTGAAGCATTAATGATCCGTATATACTGTAAGAAGGTATGTATTTATATTTATAAAAAAGAATGTGAACAACAACTTGTAGCCTTTTTAAAAATATATTTAATACATCTGTGACTTTCAAATTTACCAAGATACATAAATGTATTCTTTCCATAAAGGTCTCATTTAACTACATGTGACTTGCAACAGAGAAATATATAATGAATTTAGCTTTGCTCCGCTGTGTGTCGCACCACTGTCCTGGATATTTTGTTACATCCGACATTCCGTACAAAATGCACATTTAATATAAACAATAAATACAAGCTGAAAGAAGGGATGGCTACTTGACTAGAACTAAATTATACCTGCTAGTGATTTGTGTTGCATTAACAGCGTCATTACACAGGCCACACTGACAGTTATTTCTTAGAATTTTGCCCTTGACGGCTCCTCCATTTCTGAATCACTCCAATTTCCAGACATTTCTCATCCTTTTTCCTTACAGACTAATGCATTTGCATCCTTTTTTTTTTGCTTCACTTTACTAGTGATGTAAATCATTTGCTTTAAAAGCTGTTATGCATCATCATCATCATTATGATACTTGTTGTGTCAAAGCTGGTTACCATTTCAATCCTCCTGAGATTCTGGTTCGAACCCTGGTTCAATTTTTGTTCCTAAATTGGCAAAAAGTGTGTGAGTATGTGTGTGTGTGTTTGTGTGTGTGTTTCAGAGCTCACCACTCTGAATGTTGAGCGCGTGGTGTTTGTCGATGCTCCAGCCCCCCAGGTTGGATGCTGTGCTCTCGTAGCCCTGTAAGACAGCCGTCCTCTTCTCCCACAGGAGCATATCAGGACATGACTCGTACTCGAAGCCCACAGTCACTGTTCGAGCACAGTACACACGAGTGAGCATACAGTGCACACCTACAAACCTCAACACGCATCGCATGATGATGACGACGACACACGAAACAGAGACCTTACACTACAATGTTCTGCGCTTTTAAAATCAGAAGAAATACATATCTGACGTGTTAGGTTAAAGGTGAACTTTCTCACTTCATTTAATTAGATCTTTAAAAATGATGCAATTTCTAAAGGGTCTCAGAAGCTAACACATCTGGCTGGTTTCTTCCCTCTAGGCTTTATTTAGTTGAAACCCTCATTTTCTGAGAAATACTTTATTTCTTATAATACTAAAATATTAGAATAGGGTGGGTTGAGGAATAAGAAAGTAAAAAAAAAAAATCCAGTTGTCCTCACAAATAGAAAAGTAATAAAGTAAAAGTGAAAATGACCAAAAAAGTAATGTAACCTTTGTAGCACTCACTCATTCTTTATACCACTCACTCTGTATAGGGTCGTGGGAGGCCTGGAGCCTATACCAGGGAACTATGCAAATGGCGGGGTACACCCTTAAAGGTCTTAATAAGTTACTTTCTCCAGGCCGAAACCTTAAGACATTATTAAATAAAAGGAATGCATGAGGTATGAATATCGTATGAAGTATAAACGCATGAAGATCCGCTTACCGAAAGCTTCGGACAAGCCGTACACCTTCTGACTGTAGACATCTGTCTTGTCCCAAACGAAATCATACGAGAGGCTGGGTGCTGCTGAGAACCACTTCCGGAAAAGGCGTCCCTCTACGGCCACCATGAGGTGCACCTTCATCAGGCTGAACGGGATGACCGCGTGGGTCAGCGTGACTCTCAGGACAGACTTATAACCTGCTGTGCGGCTGCTCAGATATCCCAGATGCAGATCTGTCCCGGGAATACGCACTTCCTCTTGAAGAGCCTGCACAAGAGAAGATATTAAAGCTCTAACAAGCTTGAAGAATGAATAAACTCTGCATGTGCAACCTTTAAGAGAGTTCACTGGCACTAAAGCAGATGCTCACAGCTGGAAAGCGAATAGGACACGATAACGAGACGTGAATAAACTCACTTTATTTGTTTGCATTGCAACAATAAAAAAAAAATATATATATATACAGTATATTCTGCTATGAAAGCATGTTAAATTAAATCACAGATGGACGCATGCATAAAGGATAAGGAGTGACAGAGAAGAGCAGTTCTGGATCTCCCACAAAGGCCAAGTGCACGGAATTGATTGGTTCGTTAGTTTCCTCCTTACAATCTTTTTGACGCACACTGCAGTGCTCTCATTAAGTCACCACATGTAGCACTTTGGTTCTCAGACAAGACCAGAGCAATTAACACAGTCAGTGACGACTTCACAAATGCACAGATAAAGAGGACGACAAAGGAAAAGAGGGGCGTCTGCTAAATTGTGCTCGTTTGTAAATCCTCATAATGAGTGAACCGAAGACCATAGACTGGAAAAAATGCAGAATGGCGTAAAGAACGTGCAAAAGATCACAGTAATCTGTGTGTATATGCATGTGTGTGTGTGTGTGTGTGTGTGTGTGTGTAGTGTGTCTCCAGGCCACTAAGAGGAAGGATAGGAAAGACAGTGTCTGATATTAATAGGCCAGACAGCACTGCATGTTGCAGAGCCATTAATCTTGCATAGCAAAGAGGGAGACAAAATAATTAGAAGAGAACACATGGACAAAGCTATACACTCGCAGACAAATACATGTAGGAATATGCATAGAAACACACGAGACATTAGGAATCGTCGTTCATAAAAAGATCAGCGCACATACTGTATACAGTAGACATATCTGCAGAAACATCATTTCACTGTCACATTCATAAACACTTTAACCACAAGCACAGAAGTCCTTGTTGCCCTCCGACCAAAAAAAAAAATAAAATAAATAAAATTATCCCCAAGGGAAAACATACAGCTTTTCACTAGTGACTACAAACTCTGGATACAGAAATTCAATAAGTGTCTGCTTTCTGCTAAACATAATTATCTTGGCTCTGCAAAAAGCTTCCACTGTAAATTACACTGTGTATCTCCAACCAATTACAAAGCCCTGATGAAAGTGTTGCCACTAGCAAGAGTCACTCCTCCATTCCCACTTGATGTATGCTCTTTCCAATCCGCTTCGTCTGTATATGAGGGCATGGGGTCCTCTATCAGTGACAACAGCTGGCATGGAATGAATCACACGCGCAGTGCAATAGAGGGCATACAATCCATTTACAGAGAGCACTAAAGGGCCAGATGTGTTTTGTTCCGTCTGTTAAAAGCTAATAGCAACAGTTCATCTAATTAAAGCTCTCCCGGTGAGAATCTATATGGATACTAATGAACGGTAAAGGCAAAACAGTAGAGGATAAAGAGCGGTACTGTCCACAATGTATAATATGCTTCTGAAGTCAGGCGGCCAATGAGATTTATATTTAGCCAGAGCAAACGTCCTGGCATCCTGTGGTGTGATTTTACAACCTCTTTCCTTCCCGTTTCTTCTTTACTTATAATGAGTTAATAGCGACTCTTTGTCTAATCAGAGGAAGAAAGGAATGTGTCACGATCTGCGAAACCCGCCAGCTGGATTCTGCCCAATTTATTTATTCATTCATTCATTTATTTACTTTTTAATTGTTTTAGATATTCAGACAAGTCCCCAGTGTGCAGGGATAAACAAAAAAGGAGGGAAAAATATCCATTTTTGACATTGTTTAATTACCTAAACCACTAATTATTACCCTATTATGAGCTCATATAAGCAGCTACCCTCCCACAGGTAACACTTCTCCTCTGCTCTTGGGCGTTGCGGAGCTGAGCAGCAGCTCATTTCCATAGACACGGAACGGAGCAGTGAAACAGGAGGAGTTTGGGAATCTGATGGTTATTTCAGCTGGAGCAGTAACACACACACTTTCAGGGGCCTCTGAGACCTAATTTAACTGGTTAAAGGAATACGTAAATACAGGACCTTTAAAAACATAAAATATATATATTTCACACTTAAAAGATGCCCCAAGTATTCTGTAATAACTCTCGCTAGGACGAAGCAATTTGAACGAAACCATGTCCCCTCAGTATATGGCGCTTCAAAAACGCAGGGATGCCCCTGAGTGGGACCGATAAGGTAGAGTAGGCACCAGACAGCCATCGCACCTTTTAACGCTGTACTCCTTCACGCAGTCACTCGACTTCTCATCAGGATGGCGATGTACAGTAATGAGCACAGCATGTCTTCATAGTGTGGACCTATTGGGTTGCCCATTAATTTGAGCGATGTTACAGTGAATGTAAGACGAAATACGACTGGGAAGATTTGAAGGAAAACATCCAATGTGAAATTGCTGCGATTCCCCCTGATATCCTTGCCGATACGTTCAGGAACATGGAGTGTCGTGTCAAAATGTATACGGTGATCACGGAGATCAGGTTGCTTTATCATAGCGAGAACATTCATTTAAAATGTATTTAATAACAAGCTGTTCATTCTCAAGTGACAGTTAACATATAAAACAAAAATACAACAAAGTGCGATCTGCCCTCTTCTGTATACATGAGCTAACAAATTGCCCACAATTGGCTAGTGTTGCTGAGTAACTGCCAGAGGGAAGAGAGAGAATGCCATCCCTCTCAAGGCCAGCTCTGCCTCCCTGGGACTCCTGGCCGTGGACGGCTACAGCATGGCCAGGATTTGAACTTGTGATGTCTTCACATTAGGGGGCTATGCTTTTCTACTGCAGCCCTGCAGAAACCTTTTATTTACTTTTTAAAAAATCTGCCTGGACTTCCTACAAAGACCACACTGGGTAAATAAGGAGCCGGTTTGACAAACTCGGCTGTGGGCTATGAATGAAGGCGGGTTTTGCCTGTAAGCCTTTAGGCAGCTATATATAGTAGAAAATGTCAAAATGTCAGCTAGCGGAGGGTTTTCCCAGAGTGCAACACAAATGTGCTTTCAAATACACCGACTTCTGAATATAAACATTTCTGCATGTGAAGCGCTAAAGAATTCACTCTGTATTTAAGAAATGACAAAGATTAAATGCAAAGCGGAAGAGAGGAATGAAACGCTGCTTCCTGCGTGTGAAATGAAGCAATCAAAAGCAGCCTATATGCCTGGTATTAGTTTTACATTTGGTCCTTTCTAGGTGCTACTAGGTGGTTTTATTTATATTCTACCCCTGTGAGAATTCCAGCCCGGATATACCTCCAGGTTTTGCTGAACCCACAGGTTGTCTGATATGTCTCTGAAGCGTTCAAATACATTCTAGGTATAGATGCTTTGAAAGCATCTTTAAAAAAGTTGAGCTGCTTTGAGTCGTGCGACTTCCTGTCTTGACGAACGGGAACGTTTTAAAAATAAGGAGCGGAATCCCACAGGCTGAGGAAACGCTTCATCATGAACGCTAGAGATGTACAGATGTTATAAAACAGGTACCGTGTTCACATATGCCATCATGCACAACTGTAGTTTTCTATAAATACATTTACAACCTGGTCATTTCTCAACATGTGATGTTACTGTAAGGGATATATTAGACAGTAAAACTTCTAGGAATTCTACTTATAATTCATAACCAAGATGCTGTGGGTGTTTTCTCACTTAGTGTTTTTCTTTTTCCTGAAATCATCTAAGGCGGCACGGTGGTGTAGTGGTTAGCACTGTCGCCTTGCACCTCCAGGGTCCGGGTTCGATTCCCGGCCAGG
>JAOTQY010000050.1:15725060-15738120 GCA_026413445.1 Dolichallabes microphthalmus
GTGCCAAGTTGTTGTGCGGACTGGATATTCCGCTGTGGCGACCCCTTGCCGGGAGCAGCCGAAAGAACAACAACAACTGTACAGTTTAACCACATTACTAAACCAGTATATGTTACAGTATATTGGTTGAATTAGATCTAAAAACGTCCTGCGGATTTGAAGTTTGGTCAAATCCCCATGAATGATTAAGTAGGAGATTTAACCCCCTCTCTTTTGTTTATGTTGAAAAAAAGAATGTGTTGGTGGAGTTGTGGAGAGAAGAAAAGTGTGATGATGACAGACGATTGATGCCAATGACGGCAAAGCGAGACACTGCATACAGTAGTGATCCATCGCATATGCACTGCAGGCAGGTGACACAATAATAAACAAAAACACTCCAAAAATCCTTTCTAAATGTGACTTCTAGGAATTAGCTTGTATTCACAGAGCAGTCCATGGTGCAGCATTTTCATTTCCACAGACGCCTCTATCAGACACTGTCTTCTTGCTCATGCTGCACCATGATCTCCAGTTTGAGAAAGCCAATACGCACCAGATGTCTCGACATTGGCGCACTGAGGGTGCGATGATTTCGTAAAAGTTTTGCTAGAGGCTTAGCTGAGAAAAGCCTAAGAAATTCAGAGTGGGCACAGTGGGAAAGAATTAGGCTAGTGGCCTTGACTTTGAAGTGATCAAAGCACCATTAGCAATGGATCAGAAACGTGGGAGATTGGACAAACTGGAGATGCTGCTCCACAAAGCCGAAGCCGCTTGGCTCTAAGCCTAACTACAAAGCTGCAATGCTCCGGAAGGCAAATTATGGCATTTAGGGCAAATGATTGAAAGCTTCTCAAAACATCGCATATCCACTTCAGGAGGCTGAAAATAGGAATCCAAAACCTCTTTGGCATATTAAACCAAAGCCTTGAGAAGACAGGATCAAAACATTACTGTTCTGCTACAGTAGGCTTGATCCTTAGAGCCATCCTCAAAAGATGGTTCCTATTTAGATGCTCTTTTTTAGCCGCTCCTTTTCTTCCCCCCACTGAACACTGAAACACTGATGTTTCTACCAGTTTTAATGAATGATACCTGTAAGTGAGAGGGTGGTCTGTGAGTTCTCACAGTTGCTGCATGTTCTTCTCTTCCTTTTCTTGCCTATTGTGTTGGTCTTAAATGAGCTTAGGAAAAGCATTAGGAGAGGGTGAGTGCTGAGAGAGAGAGATTCGCACGTGTGTCAAATGCAAAGACTTTGCTGAAGAATCCTTCTAGAGTTTAAAAATGTGCAGGGAACAAGACAAAGGCAGTGACACTCTGAGAAGCCAGATGGGACGCAGTTGACGGCATGTTCTTTTTTTTCTTGCCTCTCCCCAATCTAAAGGAATATGGATGGGATCTTGTGCCCTGGTTGCTTTTGTGAAAGTTGTAGCTGTACAGTACTCCTGTGATCTTCTCAGTATAATAGTCTAAAAATAACACGCAACATACGAATTGAATCCCCAAGATAGAATCAGTCCATCCCTGTAGGCATTTTAGTCAGAAGTTTATTGTGTTCTGCTTAATCAAAGTTTGTGTGAGTCAAGTTCTTGACTTTGGTGCATTCACTCATTCTGTTCCTGCATGCTATTTATTCATATTACCGCTGTCTGTACTTGAGACCCATATGTCCTCATACAGTATGAGGACTTGACATTTTCCCCAACCACATTGTCTACAGTATATATCCTTGTAAAACCATGAGGTCACATGAAGACAATTAGGTATAATGGTTTTGCCAAGCTTATTTCTGTTTCGAAGACAGTGATTAAGTTCAAAATGATCAGAATCTAATGAAAAAAACAACAACAGTAGAATAAGAAAATGCAATGTACAGTACACAACAGGTCTCAGGAGCTTAAGGATCTATTTTTCGATCAACATCATGTTTATTGTTGATAATGCTAATCAGTGCTCCTGTGGCATCTAAAGGATAAATCTGCATTAGAACCCGTACGCCACTCACCTAGCTTCGAAGGGATTGGGCCCAGGAACGACATGTGTGCTGTCTCGGCCCACCAGGAAGCGCACACGCTGGTAGAAGGAGTGCAGGTTGCTTGGGCCTGAAGACACCTGTGTCTCCTGGATGATGTCCAACGGATCCGGAGAGCCCACACATAGAGAGGTGATGTGACACGATGTTTGCACACAGCAGTCTGGGTCCATGCAGTCTAGCAGGCCGTCTGAAGGAAGCAGATAAATCCGTCAGGTGTTCAACTAGCAGGATTTTTGTGTTCGCGTCATTTAGACAACTCTTCTTCTGCAGAGAGACTGCACGAGATTGTCCGGTAGATAAAACATTTCAGAATATTAAAAAAATATACAATTTTCTTTATAGGGAATGGAATTAATTTCCAGTAGTTTCAACAACCGATGAACTAAAGGTAGCTGTTGCTATTCATAATTGAAAACTAGATGTAATGCTCTATATATTTTTTATTTTATTGAAATTGTAATAAATCAGTACAAATACAGTAATGGTTGCACTTTGTACTTTAAAAAATATCAGCCATTTGGGTGACAGAGCTGGCAAATCAAAAAGCAATGCTGGTTTGAAACTGGACTACCACTGTCAGAATCAAATCCCCATAATAAAAAAATTAGAACCTGAAACTTTTTAACAGCTACAATTCCTCCTTGCCTTTCTGATTCCCCCCCCCCTTTTTATGCTTGAACACGTGTTTTGTACATCTCCCCAGCAGCGTTTCTCCTTCCCGTAATTCAGCCCGTATAATTCGAGACTCCTGACCAGGAGATGGACGCCATAGCGCTCTGAAATAGGTCAAGGCTCCCTTGCTCTCTTTTTTGTCTTGCTTGTAGCTCTCAGGAAGCACTCTGGCCAGATGGACAGAGAGACGAAAATAACACGTCTCCTGGCAGACTTCACACGGTTGCCTCTTTAACGCTTGCCTCTGCTGTCAGAGACTAACCAATTCATAACTTCTTACTGCACACATTCGAGAGTGCTTTGCTGCTGAGTAGACACTTATGTAAATCTGAATGCCTTAATGTGCCAAGTACTTTGGCCTTATATTGAACAGTAGGGTAAATGAGGGAGGGTGTAATTTGCACATTAGCTCGGATTCAGTGTTGCTCCGGCACAGATCATCCTCCGACAACATATGTTCAGCCTCGAGTCTGAATGCAGAGCAATTGTTAAAAACAGAAAGAAAAAAGAAAAAAAAACAGACTAAAAAGGAGATATAAAACGGTTGCATAAAGCAGAACAGTGAGTGGTGGGGCAGTGTGTTTGCAGATCACGGCCAGGAGTGTTCCCCGGCGACGGCGTATATCCCTGGAGCCTGTGTGTTCGTAGGTTTTGGAAGGTTTTGTCAGCGGCGCAGGCTGCGGCTTATTTCTTGGCTTTGTGGGAAGCCTACCCTGAAGCTAGCGCATGCTGGGATTGGAAGGCACAGGCTCTGTGAGGTTTTGTATGCCTGCGATCTCAGCTTAAGGAGCTCTGAGCATCTAATTCTCACTCGACGTGGCTTTACTCTTCTCCACCGAACGCATCCGAAGGCAGGTTCGTACACATTTGTGGTTATTTGAAGAGCCACCTGATTAACAGACAGTGCAGGTGTTCAGGCTTAAGTAGAAGACAAAACCAGGATGGCTTGTTAAAAGCGCTTCTGTTTCAGGAGATTTACATGGCGGAGATGAATAAACTGAACGATAAAGAAAAAGATTAGATTGGCTAACTGACTCTTGCACACTTGTATTTGTTTACCTCCGTCATTGTCTTTGGCGTCACTGCAGGATGTCTCCATGGAGGTGTCACAGCCTGTTCCTCTCCAGCCCAGCTGGCACACGCAATACCAGCCGCTATTACCCAGCGTGCACCTGCCGTTGCCGTTACACAGACCCGGACAACCCTCTGTGCACACACACAAGCACAATGACCGTGTTAATGGTGGAGATTCCAGACCGAAAACAAGCTCATTACCCATACATGATTCCAAAACATATGCGAAAGAGAGAGAGATTAAAAAAGAGGTGAAGTTCAGAGTTATGTAGCAAACTGATAATACGTGTAAGATTCTATCTCGCGTTTTAAAATTCTTCAGACAGAAGCAGGTTGAATAATGAGTCGGAAATAATTGCCTTTGAATCGGGGTGATTAATTTTGATACACCGTTTGTTAAGTTGCTCATATCCCTTTGAAGCAGATGCCGATTGCAGAGTTTCTCCAAATCAATAGACTCTCATTAGAGCTGCAGAATGGATCTAGCACTCTACTGCTATCAAAAGAGATAAAGAGCGAACGTAGGGGAGGGAACAAGTAATGGAAGACAATATGTTTTGTAGCATTTAACTCAAATCCGTAATTAAAAAAAACTTTTCATGCAGAGATGCATTTTTTTTTTTAAATCATGGATTATACAATGTATAGTTTCAGTTCTGAACTCAGAAGAGCTCATTTAAAATGCTTGAAATGCATGCACTTGTGGCCGCATCACAGTAAGTGAATTCTCTATTAATGCACCACGGTTTAATGCAATAAAAGCATTATGTTGTTCATCAAATAGCCTAACATTTGTGAATTATGTTGCTTAGCAACAGAACCTCACTGTTAACAGGCTATTTTTTTGTGCTGGATAATCTATGAATAATAATATTAATAATAATAATAATAATTATTATTATTATACTCATCATCATCATCATAATACTCATAATGAGATTGCATAAAATATTTGAGTGAACTTTTTTCATACGATTTTATTGATGCCTATGTAGAATAAAACCACCATAATCAACATCCTGTTATAGCTTATTGATTTATTTTTATATCATCTATAGTCCTAGCTAAGATAAATTCTTAAGCTCAGTTCTTAAGCTGTTCTATAATGGTTGGACTGTAACATTATAAACATCTAATTTAATAATGGTTTGCTATGAAATTATTATAATAATTAAAATTATTATAATTCTCAAAAAAAATTGTTAATGAAACTTTGCAGCAACTTTGCAAAGTGAGAACATATAAATATGTTTAATATTTAACGTATAAATAATTAGTAAATGTTCCTTAAAAACCTGACATTCTTACACTTATAACTTAAAGTTCCTCGAACCTTAATGAAGAGGTAGGCTTTAGCTAACCTTACATGGTTATACTTTATCTTCGCATCAATATTCTGTTTATTTTTAGGCAAAACTTATCAAGCATGGCTGCAGCATACTGAGATGTGGAATGTTGATTGGGTGTATGAAGCTGTGAAGAGCAGCGTAGGCTTCGGCTGTAGGCTAAAAGAGCCTAGAACTGTCCTGCTGCTTCTCCTGCACACTTCCCTATCGCTGATCTCCTTTTCTTTTTTTCGAACGTAAATAATGATGAAATGCCTGATGCTATAAAATGCTGCATGCTCCGAGGAAGCGCAGTGCAGCTCTCGAACAAATATCTGCGACATAAATACTGTACATCTTGGCCTGTTTTGCTGGCGACTGCCACCAGTGTGACAGCCTCACAACACGGGCAAAGAAAATGAGAGCAGGATTGTGGGTTTAGAAGAGAAAAAGGTGGATGTTGTCCATTAGATGCTTCAGTGCTTTTTAAAAAGAAATGGCTGCATGTTAAGAAGCATGGAACGCGACCATTGGAGCTTTGTGCAGTCGCGCTTGTGATAAGGGAGCGCTGTGTATGCAGGACTTTCTGAATTATATATTACGATGCGCAATGTGATCCCGCGCATAAAAAAAGAACCAAAATCCTGTGTATGAAAAACCATGATTAGAAGCTTTGCTTTTTATTTTCTCCAAAATGATAACAATATCTTTTACATTTAAAAGCATCACAATAACTAGTCTGTTATAGAAGACATATTTGTTGTATTAGTTTGGCCACAAAGAAAACGCTTTGCCTTTTTCTTTGCTCCTGTAGTTTTAGGCTGGAAGCAGTAGAAGTAAAGTGTTTCAACCTTAGATGCTCGATGAGTCAAATATGATTGGTAAACTTTTCTGGCCGCAAGCTTCAGAATCTTGAAAGTTGAAGATGCGGTAAAAGTTGAGTGTCGTACAAGTTTCCAAGTGTCCTTCATCAGCTGTACAAGGTAAGTGCTTTTTCAGAAGCATGAAAGAAAGAAAAAAGTCAAAAAACTGTTGAATGCGCATGTTATATTCACTCGGAAGTTGAAGGCATTACATCTTTAAAGGTTATCAGGGAGTTCTTTTAAAACTGCCATAAGTAAAGATGGTTGTTGATTTTGAATGTCAGACAAATGCCCTCGTTCTGAGAAAATAGGTGGTTCATGGCCATGTTTATTGACAAAAAAGTAGCCCACTGTCTACAGGGAGGTAGGTGTCTGACTCATGATACTGTCTCCTCTAACAATAGTGTTCATATTTCTATGAGTTGCTTTGTCACCGTTAGCCTTCAGCCTTCAGCTGAAGATGGAAAGTAAAGCTCTGGGTATTTTTTCTGCTTTAGGACTTCTTCTGAATGGACCCTTCATTGCTCGTCAGCTCATGTGTAAAAACTAAAGAAGTAAACCTTAGAGAGCTGACAGAGTAGATTTGTGGTCATTGGGGGGGGGGGCTGAAATTTCTGGTTAATCTTGCATTTTGTATATATGAGGTGTATATAACCGACTGGCAATAACATTACATTGCAAACCATTAAACCTTTATGTTATCCATGTGGCACTCGGGCAGGCCTGGCTGGTCAGGCAGACCTCTGGGGGTGTGCTGTGGTACTTGGCACTGGAACATGGCAGCAGGGTATGAGCTGGTGCCTTCATGGACTGTCTGTCTGTATATCTATCTATCTATCTAACCATCCATCCATCCATCTTTCTATTTCTTTCACATTTAAAACCAGCTTGTTTTTGTTGTTTGTCTTTCGGCTGCTCCATCAAGAGACCATCCGGTCTGCACAAAAACTTGACACATGTTTAATGCCGGTTCCCCTTCCTGGTGCAACCCTCCCAATTTTATCAGCGCTTGGGACCAGCACTGCATCCAGCAGCTGGGCTTTGGGCTTTGAGTGGCAATCTAAAAAAAAAAAAAAAAAACTACCACTGAACTAACCTGGCCCTAACATTTATTATAATCAGCATATCACCTTAGTATTATTTTGTTACGAGAGATAGATCAGTAATACCAGTAAAAAAAAATAAAAATTAATTGTGTAAAAACATTTGTGTAAATATATTTTCTGGCCAAATGTCCCATTTTAGACAGTTTACTCAGAGCATGCTTCCATTTCTGCCGTCCCAGAAGACGAAGAACTCTACGTAGATTGCACAGAGAAGGTGGCGGATTAGTCACTTCTGAAAGCTTTTTATAGGGATAAATAAATAAAGATCGGCTCTCTGTTGGCACTGGTTCAGTTTAATTGGCAGGCCTTTTAGAGACAAGCCCCTGTGGAGTGTTAGCTAGTCAGACTCAAGCGGCATTGGAGTCGAGTGGGCCTGAAAAATGGCCCGGCCAACTCCTGCTAGCTATGCAGGTGGTCTGGAAAAAGCAGGAAGAATGGCAGAGGACAGAAATAAAAGACACAGATCAGTAAAAAAAAAAAAAAAGTGAGAGAAGTCTAGTTTGAGAAAGAGTGAGGGAATAGACTGTAGGAAAGAAGCTACACCTCAATCTCCTTCTCAAATCCAGACCGTATTTAATTAATGAGACTGCAATGTCGCTTCATCAGTTTCAACCTCCGTTCCACCGCCCATGATGCCGCGCACTCTTTAATTAGCGACGCTGCAACATAGCTTCATCAGCACCTCACCTCTTCTCTCTCTCACACGCATGCAGGATGTTACAGTTTCAGACAGAATCTGTGAAGTTTGTGAAGCATTAGGTGAGCTTGTTCACATACAGCAGTGAAACGAAGACTGTAGTCAAATAAGACTCTAGATTTATTAACCTGACGTAATCAGCCATCCTTAGTTGGGGAATCAGAGTCTTTTTGTCTTGTCCAGAAAATTTTTCTTTCTGTCCGTTCAAAGTATCCGGCGTTGCAAATATACACCAAGCTAAACAATGCTTACTGTAGGTTTACATGGACATGATTTCTTCAATCTGATTGACATCCTTCTGATTAGACATTCCAACTGCTTACTCTTTAATGCTGATCCAATAAGATATGAGGGTACGAGCATTTAATCAGAATGTTTTTTAACGTGGTTCTTGCCCACAGTTAAGCATTTACTCTGCCAGAAATATAACAGAAAAAGGAGTGGAAGTATTTTTCTCCGACTTTGAGATTAGGTTAGGCTTTCCATCTTGTCTGATAAAACCTGCCCTTGTGTTATGATTAAAAAAAAATAAAATAAAATACTGTACCTTCTTTTGTCTCCCCTAAACACTTGTGTATGTTTTAGCTGTCTGTTGTCTGTATTATTCTGTGCTGCTGCAGAACTGCAATTTCCATTGGGATTAATAAAGATCTATCTTATCTGAAGAATTCTATCTCTATTTATTAAGTCTCATCTCAGATTGATTACACGCTACCTTGTATGATTTGCAAGCTAAACGTTGCTCTTTCCTTTGAAATAAATAAGTTCACGTCATAAATTTCCCTCTCTGAAACTCACCACATCACCTAATGCTTCCCTACGTGGGGCAGACACCCACAGAAATCAATCAGATCAAGCGTTTACATGACTAATATTTACCTACTGTGTAGATTATCAGAGGTTTACACCACCCGTCTCCCTGCGATTCAAAATGCATTTTATTCTGATTGTTCCTGATCAGGACCGGTCATTCCGATCGAGGTGTTTACATGATGCATTTTTAATCTAATTAAGCTATTATACCCAATATTAGTGGAATCTATGTAAATACGCCTAATAAGGCCTACGGTCAAAGTTAAAACAGCCTTGAAAAAATGTATCTGTCAGATATTAAATATAGTAAATCTATTTTATGTATTAAAATATTTACACTGAGGACAGAAAATTGGGCCACAATGTGCTTTGTGAGGCAAATTACTAGCAGATAAAAATATGAAACATTCCATTAGTTCAAAGCAGATCGTTATGACCTGATAAGTGCATGAACTTTAGAATAATTAAGCTTAACAAGGACACACAATTGGATCTCTGGCACTTTTGTTATTTTCCTTATTCATGTTGTTTTTCTTCCTTGACGAAATCTAATTCTGCTTAAACTTGGGAACATAGACTAGAAGCTGCAACTTTAACAAAGTATTTTTTCTGTCTGTACTGTACTGTAAATTTAAGCTTTTTATTTATTTTATTTTAGCTCATTATCCCCTAATACCATGGGATATGCACAGCTTTTTGACTAAAACATCCACAGAAAAGTGTTAATTTGTGCGTTCTTTCCTCTAACTGTATCTAACACACAGGCGAAGCCGTGAAGCTCAGTGTATGTCCACGATTTAGAACGAATTTTGATCCATCCGTGATGACAAAAACACTTCACTTACCTAGAATTGTAGTGTTCACTGCTTTCACGCCATGTGGGATGGACCATTTTTCAAATACTGGTTTATTCAGGCATTTAGAATTGACGCTACTGAATATATCTGCAAAAAGCTACTGAGAAGCATTCTCAGATACAAAGCCTTCTGGGCATGATTTAATAATAAAGAGCAAATGCTCCTGTTGTAGAATGAGCTGAGAAAAACTGACTTAAACACAAATAAGAAATTTAGCCACCATAATTCAGCTCATAAGGTTCTTTTTTTCTTTCCTTTTTTTTATTTATTTATTTATTTATTTTTTATAAAATCACAGCTATAATTATATATATATATATATATCAACATGGTTAGCGAGTGGTCTGAGATGCCGCCTATAATATGTGCAAAAAGACTGGCAAACGGAACAGACGCACAAGAAACAAAAAGAGAGGAGTGAGAGCGATGAGGGAGCAGTAGGGGCGAGAAGAGGAGATTTTAGGCGTGTCTGAATGCTGAAAATGAACAGTGAGCTGTGCATCCGCTGGATGAGAGAGGGGATGAGATGGACGGAAGGACGGGAGAAATGAGGGAAGAAAGGAACGTAGGAATGCCATACCTTTCACTACCTTATCCAGATAGTGAGCTTGGGAGATAAAAGACAAGGACATGTAAGGGGAGGATCTGAACAGTGCTGCTTCTAGAATGAGACACGGACAGCAAGAGCTAGAGCAGGTGTGCGTGCCTTTAGTGACAGGAACCGACAGCATGCATTAAGGGCTGCACACGCATACAAAAAACAAACGCACACACATACACAGATATATACACACACATACAGCACAGGCGGAGACACACAGCAAGATCAGGAACACGGTAAAAAAGAGAGAGAGAGAGAGAAATGGACGTAAAGCTCTTGAGAAGCAGTTCCTGTCCACTCAGCTCTGGCATGGATAAGCATTATTATGGCATCTGATTTTAAAAATAACACAAATAAATGTGCTACCTTGACTGTTCATATCAAATACTACTACTACTACTACTACTAATAATAATAATAATAAAACAAGAAGGAAAGGATTTCAAATAAACATGTTTTGACCTACAAGATAAAATACAAAAAAAAAAATATTAGAATGAATTTATGAGATTATAATTTAAATAACCATAAATAAATAAATGATTTTCAACTTCTACAGAATAACAAGCTGATTCTGACATTTTTAAAGAAATTATTAAATTATTCATATTTACTATAAATAACGGAATGTTTTGTTCCCTCTGAGTCGTTCTATTATAGTTAAGCTCCTTATGTAATACCTCGATTCAGTTTTTTTTCGCGACTGATGCATCTCACCATGGCATATATAAAAGGCATATTAATATTTCATTGAGATGATATTAAACATTGAATACTTGCACTCAAAGCCTGGAGAAAACCTTGAAGCTTCCCCAGCCCTCCCTCTGAGAAGCCATTTTGCCTTGTAAAACTTAAGAATACCTCAAACTAAATATAGTCAATACATCACTCTCTGCTTCTTTAGATTTCCTTCCCCGCTGTTCGAGTTGTCATGTCCCCGGCCATTCCTTTTCCGGGGCCGCTGACTGACAGACAGAAATCAGGGGCTGGAAAGCACTATGGCAGCAGCAAAGAACTGTGTCATCCATTTCTAGTGAGCAAAGGTGGCAGGGACACTTCTCAGAATGGGAAAAGAGATAGAGAGAGACACAATCAAAAGAGTAAACAGATGAGACAGGGGACGACGAAGCACAATGGTGTTTAGACAGGCACACTGGGAAAGGCAGTCTCCCAGAACGGCTCAGTCTACTGGACCATTCAGGATCTTTAAGGTCAACTGGGACAATGAGAGGCCGCTCAGCAAACACAAAGCGTGCAGACCTCGGACAGGGCCGAGAGAGAAAAACAGAAAATTTCATCATTCGTACTTACGTAATCATCTAAACATCGTGCATATCTACCTAAGGTCCATTGCACTTAATTATGTTTGGAGGAAATTGCCATCTGTCGCTTTTATAGTCAGTACTATAAGTTTATCTTTAATGCATTATCTAAGATGAGTTGAAAGCATCTAACATACATAAAATTCTACACTGGAAAGTTTCCAAAATATATAATTTACCGAAGTCTAACTAGGGAAATTACTGATAACGCTTATACGTCATTGCATATACTGTACACTGATCAGCCATAACAGTACAAGGCAAAATATTAAGCTCAGTATTGTGCAGATTCCCAATGTGCCACTGGGGCAGCTACTGTATGTCCCTCTGAAGCATGGCTACACATCCACACCTCTGGTGTCTGCTGTGGTGTCTAGCACCAGGACATTGGCAGCAGATCTTTAGGGCATCCCATGGGAGTCCGGGGGCCGGTCCGGCAACCTTGGTCACTTTGCCTGTTAGGCCCCCATGGACGACTAGGGTCCTCTGATACCCTTCTATGGTGGCCAGCCTTTGCTTTTTCCAGGGACCTGTGCTGCATTGGCTTTTCTGTTGGATCAGACCGGACGGCCTGGCCTTTGGTCCCCACAGGTATGAATGAGCCTCGAGTGCCCATGATTCTGTGAGCAGTTTACGGTGTGTAAATGATAATCAATGTTAATGGGATGTGTTGTTAATGTTATGGCTGATCAGTGTATGTACTAATTCTTCGACAAGAGTTTGAGATCATCTTTGGCTTGGATCACCCAAGATACTGTACAAGCCAGATACCACCCACCATGTTCAAATGGGAACAGTGAGAAACATTAAGAAAAGACTTAACGTTTAATATTTAACAGAAAATTTGGTGTTGCTTTAAGACTATAAAATATAGCTCATACTAGCATCACTTTTCTTACTGTCTGAGGCTCGGAGGGAAAATGCACTCTCAATAAATATCTAAACAGTAACGTAGTCTCTACACAAAATAGATCGATCAATTATTCAGTTCCTGTCATGAACTTCCTACTTCAGATGCTTGGCTAATCCCTGTGGAATATTCCTAAAAACGGGGTTTTGCTTACAAAAAGACAGTTAATGTGTAACAAGATGACAAGGAGAACGATGTGATGCAAACTGTTGTTTTTAGCTTAATTAGCAGTTGAAACTAGTCCTTTAATATCAACTGGCTTCGCGACAGATCTCAAGCTTCCCTGAAAACCCCAGCATGTGGAGAAAAAGACAAGTTGTTGTTTTTCTTTTTTATCAGGGTTGAAGGGAAGCCAGATGTAGAGCTGCATTCTTTTTCCTGATGTCGAGGTTTCCTCATGAGTCAACTCTGAGGTAATGAAAAAAACAAATATGTCCTGAGCTGATTAATTCTCTGGCAGGTTTAATCAGATTATAAATATATAGCTAATATAAGTGGTGGTGTATAATAGGTATTTTGAATCCCAGAGCCTTTGGAGTAAATAAAAGATTTTGATAAGATTTTTTTTTTTCTCGGTCAAGCGCCCCTCTAAAAATAATGTCTTGCCAGTGACTTTGCTCCTGGAGACGATGCAAATGTTTTGTATTTCACATCAGCAAATCAAAAGGCGACGGCAATGTGGGTGGATAAAAAAGAGGGATGAGGCAAAGGATGAGCGGAAATGAAAAGACACCTTAGCATATTTTCACATTAAAATGCATGAAGTCAAGCTTCAGATCCTTGAGCAAACCTCTTCATGCTATGCC
>JAOTQY010000050.1:15751484-15764028 GCA_026413445.1 Dolichallabes microphthalmus
ATAATAAAAAAAATAGGCAATAATAATAATAATAAAAAATGCATTTCTCTAGGGAAATGTTATATCGCAAGAAATATAAGAAATATTCAACAACAATATCGCATATCGCATAACTATTTTTTAATAAATGATGTAAGATAAAGTGGTGTTAAGATTGTGGATGCGATGTGTAAATCAGCTCTCTACTAACTATATAAAGAACATGCTTGAATAGGGAATTTTACCATAATAAAACATTTAAAATAATAATTATGAGAAAACTAAAAAATCTAACTGAAATCAATGTTTATTGCCGACATTTTTCCTGCTCCTTTTCCCTGTCATTTCTTTTATTGACTTCATTTTGTCATTTTTCTGCCTTATTGTGCTTCCTGATGCTCAGCACTGGACCTTACTGTTTCATTTATGAGTAAACATTTAGTCAATTTACCCTATAATTTATGCCTGCTTTTCTTTTTCAAGGCAAGTTTGACCTTTGCATGGAATTGCTCTCTTGCATTTTTCTTTGAAAAGAAAAAAAAATGATGTATAAGATATGTATTGATAAAATTTAATGATGAGAAATCAGCACTGTGGTCTGTACAAGAAGCGTGTCGTGTCACTGGATAAGAAAAAAATTCACACTAGAAACTAATCCATTAAAATACATACACAACACGGATACGGTAGTAAGCACTGTAATCCATCACATAAACCCTGAACTACAGAACCATGAAACATATGACAGGTCTGGCCTTAACATAGCATGGTCTAGCCATTAACAATGGATGGGCATGGATTTAAACAGGCTGTACTGAAAAACCCGAACACTTTCTTTTTCCAGGGTAAAGGTACATGAGAGAACCAAGGACAGTCAATTGAAAAGTGGAAAGGATCGAGCGCCTCAGCCTAGTAATGAATGAAGAGCGATGATGATGAAAGAAAAAGAGAGGGAAATGGGCTCCTTCGGCTATTTTGATAAACCTTTATAGATGAGTTTGGAAATAACCATTTCTGAATACAGAATATGAGGTTTCCAACAGAGATGTTCATTTATTTTTATTCTGAAATGAACCACTGAAGCCAGACTATAGGCCACTGCATTTAGAGGACAAAAAAAAATTCCATAAATATCATATCATGAAATGCTTGAAGAATAAAAGAATGTCTAATTACGTCTAACAATACCATCTTCATCTACTGTTTTATGACCAGAGTTTGTATATTCAGGTTATGTCTTCTATGTTCCTTCATGACTTTATCATGACTTTATCAAGGGTTCAACAGGACCATCTCTTAAATTAGTAAATGTGAAAGACCTTCTAATCCCGAAATGCTTGAGGATCATCTAAGGCCTTTTCTACTTAAAAATAAATAAATAAATAGAACAGCTAGCTTCATTCTGAAGGACATCGTTGGCTGACCCACTTTATCACTACGGCCCATCTCTAGCACTCTCTCTCTCAAAAAAAAAAGCCTGATCAACTTTGACTTCAAATCAAATTCTATCCAGTGCCCCCTGCTCTACATATTCTCTACAGTCCATCGAGATTGTGCCCTGGACCTCAGGTGATTTATCAGACGTCCTCCCGTTAGACATCCCTCCCTGGAGCAGAAAGCATTTCACTCCGACATCCCTTCACCTCCACCCCTCTCTATCCTCATCAGATCGACCTTCCACACGGTATCAAATATCACGGGACCGCGTTGACGTCTGTCTCCGGGTGGGTCACGGCTGCTGTGGCTCTTCAACTGAGGACATGCATCTTCAATCGATCTTCTGAGCTCCTCCCTCTAATCACCCCAGCGAACCACCCCTCGCCTGTCACAGATGGACCATGGCTCAGGAGCTTTTAATTAAAGAGCATGTGAGAACAGCTCCCAGCTGCCACCTTTGCGAAAGCCGACACCTCACGCTCCCTCCGCCCTGTCTCTCTGCTCACACCAATCAAAGACGCTTTTAGCGAACACGAGAGAGAGGACAAAAATGAACAAACAGCCTACACTGGAGGAGGCCAGATGTCGGCAGCTGGGCTGCATGGTCACTGTGCCGTGCACGGACATAAAAATCAAGTATTAAAAAGAGAGCTTTATTCTTTTATCAGCAAGACGCGAATGCAAACTAGATGTTTACAACAAGCCATAATGGCGCAGGCAGGGGGCGGGAGTGGGGTTGAGCAATCAGACGCTTTGAATCTGGGCAGCATTGTATTCAAATGGGTTATGCGAAAAAAAAGGGAAAAAAAGGGAAAAACCTGTCATGGCAAAGACACTCGAACGCTAATGGAAGGCTCAGGAGCCATCATGAGAAGAAGAAGCAAGGTGATGTGGAGCTCTCCGTCTTTGTTATCCCCCTTGATTGCTGTGTAGAGTCTCAGTCTGCTTGAGATCACACTGATCAGTGCTGAAGAGTACCAGGTTGGTTTAATACATACTGGGGTGCACTTTCTTTAGCTGCTTTATCCGAACGGGGAATTTGAATATTTGGAGGAGGACTATGAACGGGGAAGGTGTCTTTGCATGCTGTAAATGAAGAGATGGAAATCGTGACCATGAAATAAATGTCTGAGCTAATGATTCTCGTCCACATCAGATATAAAGGCTTGAACTGTCTCTTGTCTTACTAAATGATCTACTCCGTCTATACAGCTGGGTTTCTAGGGTTGCATGATTTCGGATAAAATGAAATGATGATTTTGCAGTTGTTAAGCTGTGATTAACATTTTACCATAGCCACTGGGTTCTTCATAGTAAAACAGAGTGTTATTAAAACTAAAGACACATGATATTTAAAAAAAAGCTCAAGATGATATGTAATAATATTGTATAGGGAGAAATATTATGGTTATCTTGGCATGTGAGAGCCCTTTTCGGATGCACGCTGCATTGCCTAAAACATTATCTATCAAATGAAAGAACGTAATGAACCTAGCAAGAAACACATCATGCTGACTGAGGGATTTTAAGGTTCCATTTATTATAGCCATACCAGCTTGAATTAGCTGACTTAGCCTTAAACATATTCAAACCTTGCACAACAGACTACATGGAGGAAATAAGCAAAATGAACTGTGCATTCATTCACGCAGCCATGAAACAAGTAGGAGCACATTTTTCCACGTTCCTACCAGCTACTACACATGCCAAACAACCCTCTAGAAACATTCTTGTGTTACTCACCTATAGCTGTGGTAAGGAAAGACACCTGCTCCGTCTCCTTGCCATCATTATACACTGCCAGGTGCCAGATGCCCGAGTCCATGTACTGGATGAAACCGGTGTCATGGCTGCCAAGGAGCACCAGGCTTCGTGATTGAGTCAGAGCTGGCGGCCCGTCCAGGCTTTGAACCCCTTGAGCCAGGAGACGCCGTCCATCCAAAAGCTCCACAAAGTCGAACTGGAGACAGAGACGGAGACAAGGAGACCGCAGACAAGTATTAGAATGACACACACGCTCCCCTATGCACACACCAACACAAAAAAAACTGTGAGGCAATCAAAGGACTGCCTCGTCATGAGAAAGAACCTGAACAGAAAGCTAAAAAAAAAAAATAAAAAAATCAACTGTTATTGGGTTATTGTTCTGATTCACTACTGGTTATTAAATACACAAAGTTAAGTGTAAATCGTGTATATATTGTATTCCCCTTATCCAATTGTTTGAAAAAAAAAAATCAATTTAGGTATTAGAGTAATTTCTAGTAATATAATAACACTGGAACTATGATACGAATCAATAAAGCCAGGTCGACATTCAGGGTGCTCGATACCAAAATTAGGTGCCTGTTTGATTTTACAATTTTTCTCTGTGTACTGTACCCTATACCACAAAATGCAAAAAAAAACAAAAAACATGCATACAGTGCTCATAGAGTATACTGCAAAAGTAACCTTTGAGCAATAGACAATAGTACAATAAACCAGCATCGACTTACATGCTTATTAGAAAGACAAAAATCTCTGACATTTATACAAATTTAGCATTCTCACATAGGGGATTCATATTGATCCCCCCACCGAACCGAAAGGGATTACGGCAAATAAGTGCCTTGTTTGAATAAGCCCACCTGTGTGTGTGAAGGAGGAAGGCCTCTTCTTCCATAGATCCCCACCAAGGCATCTTTACTTAGGGACACATTGAACTTGAGGTACATGGGGTGATCGATGAAGACCTGAGACCTCCAGAAGATCCCGGGAGGTATCTGCTGCGTGACCTTACGCCCCACGTCTATCTCGCCCGTGTCTATGAAGCTGTCGTCCGGAAACAAGCCATCCATTTTGCCTGTGATACAAAGTAACAAGAATGCCTCCTCTGTAATTTAAATAAGATATTCCTTGAAATGCCGGGGGGGAGGGGGGGGGGTGGACCAACTGAATGACCAGAGTGTCACTGGTAATCCTACTGACATCCTTGTTTCGTTCTCGTTGAAACCCGTTCTATGAGGGAGCAAAGCACGCTTGCCATACCACGCCTTCCTTTATGGGCCTCGGTGGAAAATGCCAACATCTGCTTGCTCGTGTACATGGGCCAATTTGCGCAATGATGGCGCCAAAAACAGACATGCCTGCAAAATGAACCCGAAGGACACTGAGGCAGTCAGCTCCACAGGCGACTCCACACACCACACCAGATGGCAGCCCCTCAAAAAAACCATCATTTGCAATAATTCTACATTATATAATACTCCAGTAGTCCACTTTAAAATTGCAGTAGCTCCAATGTCACACTATAAATTGCCTTTATTGAATTTCCAGTGGCATTTTTTTCCTTACATTTACAGCATTTGGCCGGTGCCCTTATCCAGCCAGACTTACATTTATTTCATTATACATCTGAACAGGTGAGGGTTAAGGGCCTTGCTCGAGGGCCTAACAGTGGCAGTGTAGTGGGCCTGGGGGGAATTGAACCTGTGACCAACTGATCAGTAGGCCAGCATCTTGACCACTGTACTACCCCATACACCTCTAAGACTTATTATTTAAATAATGGCAAATCGGGATGCAGCAAGCGTCTATATCCTGTACTTGTACATCAGCAACAGTGAGATTTGATCAGAAAATAATCGTGCATAGCATTGGGATGACACAGGACAGATTGGGTGTGTTTCTGGTGACAACTGTGCTCTGTAAGGCAAAATTACATACCACTGCCTATTGATTTCCCTTCAGCTACAGCCGTCACTCACATAGGGACAGTCTAGCAGTGGCCTGATCTGTCTCTCTCTTCCTCCTCTCTCTATCTTTATCTCTGTCTCTCCATGGACTGCTAAATGAAAACGGATGACTCTGTGACTCATCTATATGGTAATGGCCGTGATCTCCACCTTTCGGCAAATCAAACAGCTAAATCTGGGCTCTGTTCTGTTTTGAGAGCACAGAAAAGTTAAACTTTCCCTACTGTGCAGCTCATCGGCATACCACGGGAGTTAGCACGCGCTTTCTTCAGCTGCCAAGAAAACTGGAATCTAGTATACACGATGAAGGGAAGGCATGCCTTCTTTGGACACAATACAAGTTCTAAGCCCCTGGGTACCTGCTCCCACAAAGCAGTGCCATGACGTCCCCCAGGAATAAATAATACCCCTAAACTTGTCTGGCAACATTCACTGGATTATAATGCAGATCTTGCAGGAAGCTGCCAAACCCAGTCACAGCATGGAACTGGAAGACAAATAATCCTTGATCTGATGAAGTCTTTGAAAAATCTAAACTAAGACATTATTATGTTGGCCACTGATTATCTGCATCAGTGGGGATCGTCTAGGAAATTAGCTGGATATTTTGGAATGCGTGACTGGATTTGTACCGGCTGAAGGACACCAGGAAAGCTAGCTGTGAAGAAAGTTTTTGGATGCCGCCAAGTATGGTCCGCCAAATGAAAGTAGTTCGTCAGACTTTATATAACTGATTCACAAACCTGTTTCATGCCATGGACTTTTCAGTGCAGTTTTATCAGCATAATCCAAACAAACAAACATTATGTAAATGTGTACAGTAAGAATTTGGCAAATTATTGGAGCCAAAGAATATTCTGTTGCTGGATGTTTTATTAACAAAAAACATTTAACTTGGACTTTATTATTGGATTGATTTGATTTGAGAGACCTGTCAAAAAAAGGCCAATAGGGATTTCCTTTGCATATGCTTCACAGACAGCAACAGAAGACTAAGGAACAGCTGAGAGTATATATATTTTTAACCCATACAAAATACAAACTAATAAGTACTCACTTGATATCACTGGAATATTCGTTCTCTATACCGATTAGCCGCGTTCAGGTTTGCATAATGACTGGAGCTTAAGCCATGGGATTCTGAGCACTAATTAGTGTACCCTCTGGAAGGGATTCCAATCCATAACAGGGCACAAGGATTCATACTACTTTGAACTTGGAAATGCCAATTAGTCTACTCTGCATGTCTTTGGACTGTGGGAGGAAACCAGAGTACTCGGAGTACACAAAGAAAACCCACCAAGCACAGGGAGAACATGCAAACTCCATGCACACAGACCCCAAGGTGGGAATCGAAACTGGACCCTGGAGGTGCAGGGCAACAGTGCTAACCACTACGCCACCGAGCCACCTTCTAGAAAAGGTCATTTGGTTTATTCTTGGAATCAGTGAAGCTATGACAAGAAAAATGTTGTTAAAATGAGAAATCCCCCTAGCAAATCTACATACTTTTTACTCATACTTCAACTCACCATTTGCACAATTTACTTCTACAAAGACATTTGCAAACATGTACAACACTGTTCCTATGCAATTAATCAATCATAATAGATAACCATTTAATTATCAGAAATGTTCAGCAGGATATGCACATAAAATAATAATTATCCATATGCTGATTATAATTAAGGATCCAGCACTTTCTATGTCACCATTCATTCATATATTCTTGTACCTACCGTCTTCTCGGCCTCTGCGGTCTGGAAGCTCCAGTCCTGTATTTCCAAGAGGAGGCAGGCCCAGGTCTGTAGGTATGGACTGGCTGCTGATGTTGTCTTCTGCCAGCCGGTATAACTGCCCTTGCATGGGCTGTAGGTGCCAGTTCAAACCAAACAGGTGCATGGCTGCAAGGCAACAACACGTGTCTAGAATTAGATTCATGTGTAGGTCCTGAGAGAGCTTTCATACAGTGCTGAAGCTGATAAAAAATGAAATCTACAGCCAGGTTCTAATTTGCTCGTATTAGCATCTGAAATTCTGTTTGCTAGAGTAGTTGTTTGCATATTCTCTTTAGTGCAACGACTAAAAACTTGTTTAGTTACATACAATATATTGCAATAAAAAGTTGTTACAGTACAGAGTAGTGATAGATCGACATATTGTTCTGTAGAACATAACACTGCAAAATGGGCTTTTCCTAACGTCGTGCTTTGGCAAGCAATTCTCTTTCATTATGAGGAAATACTTTTTGTGGAGGATAAATTCTTGCCAAATCACAGGAATGAGGATGAATGCGTAATAGAGTTTTCCCGCTGACAAAGCATGGGTAAAAGCCAAAAGAGCCGTAAACCCCCACAACCTTCTAACCCTTCAGGGCAAAAAAGAGTGTTGTAACTACCAGCACAGGATCCCTGGGGTAACACTATTCTTCTCATCCCAATTACCTTACTAATAACCCCCCCCTCTTCACACATTCCCCAGAGCAGGAGAGACAAGGAAATGATCAAGTCAGCAGGAAGAGAACAGAGGAGCCTACAATCAACAAAAGGAGTGACCTCTGGGATGAACAGCCAGGGAGCAGAAGACTAAGGAACAGTGACGGATCATGATGGATCACCAGAAAGAGCAAAGACATGGCCAGCTTTGCTGGGAAATATCACATCCCAGAACCATTTGGTCAGCATTACAAACAAACATTAACCTTTATATGTATATCTACAGTTGGAACATATAACCAAGTCAGTTCATTTTAGAAGGATAAACACAGAGTTCATTTCATATATTTTTAATAGAACAAAAAACAAGGGTTTGGAGGATATGGTTTAATTTATTTTCTAATATCAAAACAGGTTCAAAAATATTCATATACAATTAGATTCTTAACTTAGGAGCGTGGGAAGCATGGGAAGTCCTGAAATGTCTAATAATGTGCCAATCCTAAAACCTGCTATTAGTAGATAACTATTAGTAATCATGTTCAACTACAGCTGGTAGCATCTGTGTACCAACATAAAAATGCTTTGTTTGATTGGACTGAAGGTGGTGTAGTGGTTATCACTGTCACCATGCACCTCCAGGGTGCGGGTTTGATTCCCGGCCAGGCTCGATTCCCGTCTCTGTGTGCATGGAGCTTGCATGTTCTCCTTGTGCTTGGTGGATTTCCTCCCACAGTCTAAAGGTCCCCGTGACCCTGAATACAGGATAAAGCAGTATAGAAGGTGAGTGAGTGAGTGAGTGAGTGATTGGACTGACCAGTGCACAATACAATGGGAAAGTCCAGTGAGATGTCAGGAATATGTCTTAGAGACATTTCTAAACATCTACAGATTCCAAGATCATTTCAAATGATTGTACACTTTAAGTAAAATTTATTGCCACTTTGGCAGGGTCTGGAGAGAGACCCTAACTGTCACCCCCAGCTAAAAGGAGATTGATTTGGATGTTGGGTAAGCGCCCAGAAACCACCAAGGTATCAGACACCTGCCATAACCTGGAAGCTGCTGGGGAACCACCACTTCCTACAGTCAAGCATGTTTTACATCACCATGGAATTAAGCACTGTCCAAGAAAGAAGTAAGAAGCCCCTGCTCCAAAACTTACACCTTAAAGCTTGACTAAAGTCAGCACAGAGACAAATAAAAAGCCTTCTAGAGGAAAGCACTAGTCAGACATATATTTGGAGAAGAAACTCCAACCCTGTACAAACTGTTAAGCATGGTGGTGGTAGCATAATGGTTTGGGTTTATATGTTAATGAAATAAGGGAGGAGAGATACCACAAAATCCTAAAGCCCAATACAAGCTTGTCCACTTCACATCATCAGTCAGATGGAATTTGGACAAAACTAAATGCTCTAACAGTGCTCCAATGACCACAAAATACATAAATCCTAAGTTTTTTTATGCCTTTGCTTCATCAAAAATAAGTAAGCTGTTCTTAAAATTAAAGTCAACAAACAAATTTAATTGAATACTGGCCACCAATTTTTGGCAAATTGAGTGATCAAATTGAGTGCCCAATACAAGCTTGTCGATGGGGTTTGGGGGGGGGGTTTCCTCTATTAAATGTGTATGCTGTACAATCATTCTTCCCTAGAACGTAGACCAGCTCAAAAAAAAAAAATCCATTGCAAGCCCAATATTACCGTGCCATTCATGTTGATCTGTCATCATGTAAACCTCTGACCACAACTGTAAGTGCTAGTGCATTCTTTCTTAACACCTGAATTTCAAAACCTATTTTCATTCATCAGCACATAATTGGTACAAGACTACAAGGCATCCAAGCACATTCCTGTACTGCACCATCTCACACTCAACAATGTGCATCAGCAAAAATAACTTTCCATTTCACTTAACATCAATGAAAATAAAGAGCAAGTACAGGTTTCACTAGACAGCAAATATCTTATCTTGAAATAGGGTGAAAGGGGGTCTAAAGCAATTGATTTATTTTCATGTCACCCCATTTGGAGGAAAAGCTTAGCTGGTGTAATTCTTAAAGCACTGAACTCAATCTTAATTTGTGTTGTGTTCTGCAGTTTCGAAGATATAAAAGTACAAGGAAAGAAAACAACAATGTAAGGAGTACATGCTTCTGACTAAAGGCTTTGCTTAAAAAAATAACACAGTTAACGTGTATAATTGCACGGCACTCCGTACACATTATGACATTATTGTTTCAGGCTATTTATCTAGATATTTCTTGTTGTTTTTTTACAATAAAGCAAATGCAAGAACATTCTGATCTGACCCTATTTTAGAGTGCCCATTATTCTAAATTATACACCTACAGTATGCAATTGACCAGTGCTTGTACTTGAGGTCAGAACATAATAATGAATAATTTATTGTGTAACCAGGCTAATAATAAGTGCAAAGTGACCAGAATCTTATGCATGTTGGATAATTTTTATCCATTAATGGCCAGAAGGCAAATGTTAGCTAGTATTAGCAAAATGTCATCAATAATGACTCCAAATGAAATATGTGTTAGTAAGTGGTGATAACACTGGCTACCCAAGAAGAACTAAAAAAAAAATAAAAACTTTTAAAAGATATATTCAGCTTTGTATTGAGTCTTGTGCTTCAAATTTTGATTCCGAATAATCAGACCTTTTTGTAATTTTTAACATAGTCTTGAGGAATAGTTCTCGAGGGATCCTGAAGAACTTTTCTGGCTCTCATTTTTGGAATGTCTAGAGCATATACCAGGAAACCCAGGGCACAAGACACGTTACACCCTGGACAGGGTGCTAATCCATCTCACCCTATGAATGATTCAAGCATAAAAAACATATATCCAATGGCATAGACCAATGAGAAACAGGTGCAGATGATCAGGTCCATGAGTAATATACCGATGCTGCTGAGGTTTTTAAAATTGTATCTTTAGGCAGTTTGCAACCAGTCCCGATACGACATTTCTCCCCATTCCTTAATTTAATCTAAATCATTTTATTTTATTTCATATGATGAAATGAGGGGTGACTTAAGACTTGTGCCTAGTACTGTAAGTAACGCTTAATTTTAAGATTCAATTATTTGTCACATATTCCGTAACAACACTTTTTCGCCTATCCTACATAGAAAGCTGAGGTCAGAGTTCAGGGTCAGCCAGGATACAGCACCGCTTGGAGCAGATAAGGTTAAGAGCCTTGCTCAACAGTGGAAGTCTGCTGTTACTGAGGTTTGAACCTCTGATCACCACCTTCAGATCAGTGGCCCAGTATTTCCACAGCCTTAACCGATTGAGCCATCACTGCCCTATCATCAAACCATTTGTATGACACCAAGTCATTCCTCTAAAGATGCTGTAAAATCAATCGCCATGCTTGCTTTGGCTTCAAACAGACAGAGTGCAGATCAAACTTTTGATGATAAATAAAAAAAAGAAAGCACAGCTTTTCCCTCTACTTCCTCTCATCCATTAATTACAGCCATATTAGTCTTCTACCTTCTGCTTTACATCTTCCCATTCGCAAGCTGCATGTAAAGCTGGTCTCCAAAAATAATGAGGCCTTTATAGAGCTTGCCATAGAGTCTGGAAAGTCTCTCAGCTCTGTTTTATTGAATCAATAGCTATTTGGAAAATTGCTGAGTGCCTTTCGCTGATTGTATTCCACCACATCTCAGCATTCCTGCCGACAAGCCCAGATTTCTGTGCATCTTTTTTTTGGTGTGTGTGTGTTGAAGTAAACACGGATGAGCACAAAAATTATCTTGTGAGACAAGATAAATGCAAACAATCAGGTCCCTCTGCATTGGCTGAAACTAACTACGGCAGAGGCGGGTGTGAGCACACTGAGACAGATGGCACCATTTGTCAACTTTGGGTGGTGCATCATCCCCCCCCCCATTTCCATCTCTTCATTTCCAGTCCATTTTCTTCCTCTGAGTCAGTGCTTGAGGACTGTCCTGGACAAGTACATTAAACAGCATCTGAAGCCTGTGTGTGTCATGCCAAACATCCAAGCAATCACTCCAATGTAGGGTCTGTCACTCATCCACTCTCAGTCTCTTCACTGTTAATGGAAAATGACTTGCCAAAATAACCCTTCTAAGCATACCCCTGCACTATTATTATTTACCTCGGGCAGTTCCTGGTATCTTGCATGGTGCAGAGATTGTCAGAATCCAGAAAAGAGGATTATAAATGAAACGTGTCCTTTTGTTAGTCAAAACTTTGGCATAGTCCGGATTCTTGGCTAGTTCCAATGGAGGAAGTCTGACATCTGAAATCTGCATGTCTGTTGCAAGGACATGAGGCTGCTGGGGGTACATGGGATTCACATTTAAGTTTTTGTCGGGATTTATGTTTTACTTTTTTTCATATTTTTTGGGAGGCACATGGGCAAAGCAGCACATGCCAACTAGGAAGTGAAACACTATGTGCCACCAATGCAGCTCATGCACTAAACGCGATTGGTATAACCAGAATCAGAAGTTTCTCCAGAAACCTGAAAACAAGGTCATGCATAACAAGGAAAAAAGATACAGTGTGCCATGACGGCCAAGTATGAGATGTGACCTGGTATGGGAATACACCACCACCAATTATCACTCATCCTCCACATGTGCATTAGCAAGTATACGCATAAACTCCTTTTTACATACTGGAATTGATGATGTGTCAAATGCAGGTAGTTCTCTGTCCTCTCATTAGCGTCCTAATGACTCTGACACTTTTCCCGAAGGAGAGAAAAGTGTGCAAAGCTCGTGTCGCTTTTTTTGTGAAGCCTTGCCCTACTGGACCGCACTGCCATCAACACACTGGTAGCTGATGTAAAAGCCAGAAAAGGTGAAATAAAGTGCAAGCGAAGAGAGGCAAGATTACTAGAACACCCTTGCAAGATAGAGGTAATTATCTAGAGGTAATTAAATCCAATGACT
>JAOTQY010000050.1:15826028-15837139 GCA_026413445.1 Dolichallabes microphthalmus
CAACAACTTGGCACAGGTTTTACGCCGGATGCCCTTCCTGACGCTACCCTCCCATTTTATCCGGGCTTGGGACCGGCGATCCGGGCTTGGGATGTAAAATGATGTAAAAGTGTACATCGGTCTGGATAAGGGCGTCTGCCATGTGTCGCCATGTAAATAGCAGCACGGCACGGCAGAGGTAGTATTTAGTAGTAGCAGTAGTAGTGATAACATAATGCTAGTTGTAATAGTAACACTTGTAGCAGCAACAGTGGTAGTAAAAGTACAGTGATAACAATAGTACCTGTAATAGTAGTAATAAAACAAGCAATAGTAGTAGGAGTCACACTTCTAGCACACTAGCAGTAAGAGTAACCGTTATAGTATTAATAGTAATACCCTAAACTTGGCAAGAGTAAAATAAAGAAATGAAAGAGAAGAGAAACTCTGAAGTTTTTTTTTTTCAGACAGAAACAAATTTAAACTCGGCAGCCACTCAAATATATTTTGTGCCATTTCATGTCGCTGATAAGTCTGTATACGGTGAGAGAAGCAAAATCAAACAATACCCTGCTTTAGATGATCCTCAGCTTGGTGTTTATCCCTTTTCTCTACTGCAGCATTTCTGTGGCTTTGATAAAAAAAATAAAATAAATAAAAATATATATATATATAAATAAAAAAACAGACGCACCCAGCACATTCGGGCAATGGGATTCATTTTGATAAAATATTGCGCAATAAATCTTGTAGCTATAAACTTTATGGTTTGAGTCCTGTCACAAATACCTCCCACCCCACCCACTCCCTTTTTCTCTCTCATTTTTATGAGCGTCAGAGAGAAATGATGCACTTCCAGCTGCTTTTTAAGTGGCAGGTGTCCTTTCATGGCTGAGAGCAATAGTACAGCCTGTTAACTCCAATCATAAACATAAAGCCCATAGTGGTGGTCACTGATCAGACATTGCTATAAAATCTACAAAATTCATAAAAATGTAGGAGAAGTAAAATAATTACAAGCATATGGGGGAAAAAATATTTATGCTGATAGCATCATCATTTCCACAGCCCCTTGTATTCACTACAGTTGTGTGTCCAATCTTTATATATATACTTTATATCAGAGAGATTTATATCAGACAACGAAGACAGTGTCATGTGACATACATCTGCAAAATACCTAATAAACCGCTGGGTGAAGAACCTTAACCAAACTGCAACACTGAGCGGATGTCAGGCGGGTTGTAATGGGAGCTCGCCATGCAACAGTTTGCATGCTAATGTAATTGTGCAATATAAAAGTAGCTGGAGGCGTAAGTGAAAACAAAATGGCAGTGGCTCTGAGATGAATTGCTTGGCTTCAGCAATGAATTGGTGCTTTGGTGAGCTGATGGGTGTGGGCAGGGATTTATAGGGATCCTTAAACACCCCCCCCCCCTTGCAAGCAGGTAATCACGTGGTATTGTGTGGCCATGAACAGGCTTAGAGCATGTCGATGTGGATTTATAAAGTTGATTACAGGCTGGGTCATTGTTTTCTCTGGGGCTTGGTTAAATTGGAGAGATTTCCCCACTTGATGCATTTAATTTGCTTCAGTCAAGCTCTTTGCAAATTCTGGCCTTCAAATCAAGTGTGTCGTGCGGCACATAGGTGAATTATCTGGACTCAACCGAGAGTCATAGTCTTTCTATGGGCTCGAGGATGCTGCCTTAAACAGGTAGTAAACCGACTCACAATCTTATGAGTTTAATATGAATTGCAGCTTTGCAACTGGTGATCATCAACAGTATCATAACTCTGGGCTGCAGTACGGTTTACGAGTGCATTGCAATTAAGAAGTGTAAATCTCCTCGTAAAAAAAAGAAATAATAACACAATATTTTCTGATCTCATTCACATACAGGTAAATTAATATAAAGCTCTTTAGAGCTAGTGTATTATAAATGTATTCAGTCAAACTTGGAGTCCATAGTAAACTAGATGTAACCCCCTCTTCAATAGGCTCTTTATTGTCAAGCCCATTGTGGCAGAGGGGTCACCTTTTGTATGGACTGACAGCTAAAAAGATGGTTGTGATTAATGGCTGGGAGACCTCAGAGCACAGGCCTCAGTCTGTGACAAAAACAGCCTTTCTCTTAAAGACCCGAGGGAGCCCTTCAGCTGCCGATTCTGCATTGCAGAGCCTCTTGTTTCTGGATTACTAATTTTTTTTTAGCAGTTAACAAAGGTTCTCAGCCTATGCTAATGCATTTAGGGCCTTATGTTGAAGTTTGGGGGTTGTTTACATGCATTGTTTTAATTGCAAGAGAGCTGGCCTTAGAGAAACATCCTCAATGCCCTTACACATATGCCTTCCTGGTGTTTTTGGGCAGCTAGTACGTGTAAGGTTGTACCTTTAAGGCCATGGGAAAGCGATCCGTTCTTTTCAAGAAAGCAACTGGCATCAAAAACACTATGACAGCTGGTGCCTAGTGCAAATACATATATTTGAAAGAAGAGCTTTGACTGACTGGCATGTTGTTGGTAAGAATTTAAACTCAGGTTATCTGAAAACCTAAGAGAACATTCTCACTTTTGTTTTACTTTGATAGAACATTTGGAGGTATGAATAAACCAGAGGGAAAAAAAAGGAGACGCATCTGTTTAATACAATCCCTGGAGTTCAGCGGCGGCTAAAACAGGATGCCAACAAACTGAAAGCCGTGGATTTACGAGTCGTGTAAAATAACAAACTACGGCTGAGAAAAGAAATGCAAAAGAAAACTAACCATTCGGCAGCAACGTGTCAAAAATATGAAATAATTTAGTGCAGTAATATCATGACAGTTATGGCCCCTTTACTTTGTCCCTTTTTTTATTTGATGTAATGTAGACATACGCAAGTGCTATACATAAGAAACTGTATGCCTCCATTTCTTGACTTACTATTGTCCCTGGTGGTAAATTACACCTCATTATCCCAACTGTTGTGATTCCTTTCAAGCCTTTGTCTGTTCACAATATAGGGCACAAAAATTTTGGGTAAAAGGTGTTTTTTGCAGTCTGTTTTTTTTCCTTTTCTTTTCTTGAGGGTTTTGTTCATATTTTCTGCCCCAAATGCTATATACATATGACTTGTATTATATAAACACCATTTATGTTAACTTTTCCTACAAACTCTCATATAAACAAACACAAACTTTGCTTTTTTTCCAAACATCAGGGTTAGAAAATGTTCTTATGCCTGGGTATCTACTTGATGTTCGGACAGGGGTACCTCTAACCAAACAATGCAAGTTTAATTAACTAAGACAGTTGTTAAAGCAGGATGGAGACCCTTAATTAAAGTATAATATATAATCAAAGAAACTTTAAACAAATTCCAGGCTGTAAAAGAGGCATGATTTTTGGTGGATAATAATAATAATAATAATAATAATAATAATAATAATAATCTCTACCAAAATACATAAAATTTTTTATTTTGAACTGAGACATACAGAATTTTAATATTTGTACACACATGTGACCTTTTGAATCTTATTATTTTCTCTTTTGACAACTGTAGCTTTATCATTTTACATTTACTCATGAAATTCTTTTTTCCCCCTCTAAAATATCACAGTGCTGCCATCTTACTGGCTTATACGTATATTTGGTCAATCAGAAAATTATACGTATGCAGTGAACATATGATTAAAAAATTGTTTAATGTATATATAATTTTTTTTATATTAGTTACGATATATAAACTGATGCTTAAATCGGCACTGTAAATGCCCGGATATAGCCGAGTACTTTTACATGATTTGGTTTAACCTATGACACGGCTTCAGATGTTGTTGATTTTGGCTTCCAGGGCTGTAAAATATTTCACTGAAACAGTCAGTTAAACTCCTCTAGAGATTTATTATAAAATCTTATGGAACTCAAGATGCTATGAGGCCTGCAAACCTTTAAAAGGCAAAACAAGGACTGTAAAAAGACAATGCAGTTGGTACTATATTTCGGAAAATGTAAAAAGAAATGTAATTAGTAAAAGCAGACTCGTTTTCCTTCAGCAGGTCTATTCATCTTAGCTAAGTGGAATTATTCATCAGTTGAACACCAGTGCAGACACAAAGTTCTGGCACTATTATCTGCCATTGGAGCCATTTTGTGGTTTGGCATAGAGAATAATATCGTTCCCTTCCCTTAAGCGATGGAAACAAGTGTGTGGTGTTCAACTGATGGTTGAGATTATGATAAACTTCTGGAGATGATTATGTTGATGAATAGAATTTGTTAAAGTATAACAACAACTGTCTGGGGAAAAGCAGACTTTACCACATGAGACTGTAAGCCATGGGAAAATACGAAGGGTTTGCTCAGCAAGAGTAAGTTTACCAGCACTGGGCACTCCCATGCACGTCCCATCAGTATGCTTGTGAAATTCTACCTCAGGCAAACATAATGAAAATGGATGCAATATGTTGAGCTTAAAACGTAAGAAGCTTACATGGAATCACCTGCCTCTAGGAGGTCAACAAACACATGGCACATGCTAGATATCTGAATTAATGCTAGCTCTCAAGCTTAAACAATTCACTCTCAAATTTTCACTGTTACAACCAACTGGTATGTATGAGCTCACAATTTTGATCTAAAAGGACACTACAAGGGAATACAATGTTGTTAAAAGGTACACAAACAAATGTGGGGTTTTTTTTTGCAATGCATATTACTAGCTCTTAATGCTAGCATGCTAGGTATCATGAGCTAATTAGATTTTTGAGAGGAACTTTAAGTCACATTTATAAATGACCAATGGGTTGCTAAAATAACATAAATTAACAGGATTTCTTAGAGAAAAGCCTTGTTTACATTTTCATCACCAACGCTATAAATAAGTTACTATACTAAGTAACTAGTACTATAAATTAGTCTGACAGGATTTCTAAGAGAAACTTTAAGTCATATTGTTCATATTCATCACTCATTGCTACATAACTAAAATTAGATAATTGAACCTAATTCCTGAGTAAACTTTTAACACATTTATAAATATTAATATTCAAATTCACTGAAAATAATGAGCTAACTGAGTTAGCATTTGCTTTTTATAGTATTGACTTTTAAACAGTCTAGCCAGTATTTGAGGTTTACATTCACCTTTTTTATTTATAAACTTATAAACTATTTATGAAGTTTACTTTTTATAAGTAAAGCTAAGCCTTTTTTTCACCTTAAAATTCATTCATTTCATTCATTCATTCATTCATTCATGCATTCATATCAAATTCAATGATAGTGAAACATAAAAAAGAATATGTAGTTACAAGAGCATGGTGCTGATGTGTCCTATAGAAGTTTTGAGTTTACTCTCTCATCATCTATACCACTTTATAGGCTTGCGGGAGTTCTGGAGCCTATCTCAGGAGATAGGCATTGGGCGCGGTACATCCTTGATGGGGTGCAAATCCATTGCAGGGTGTACACACACACTCATTCACACACTACGGGCACTTTTGTAATATCAATGTGCATGCATTTGGACTGTGGGAGAAAAACAGAGTAACTGGAGGAAACCCATCAAGGACTAGAAGAACATGCAAACTCCATACACACAGACGCAAGGCGAGAATCGAACCACAACGCTGGAGGTGCGAGGCCACAGTGCTAACCACTAAGTCTTTGTGCTACCTACAGACTTCTAAATACCCCCTTAAAATTAAGTTTAAGGTTAGTAGTGGGTTGACAAACAAGCTTGCCTATCCTTATAGACTATCATTATATTTGCAGCGAATATGAACCAAATTTATCAAATATGTTGCTAGTATAATTATAGGTTTGTGTGCTCTACCTACATTTCACAAAATACATTAATTATCTGTAAAATTGAAATATTGCCACACAACTCCAGTTCGTTTTTAACCTCCTTCATGGGAGACCATTTCTCCTCAGTCTTTTTAGAAAAAAATAAAGCAAGCATCGATAGTTTTTCTTACCTGTATTTAATGATTTTACTTTCAAACTAAGATCATCAGGATCAAAATTTCATTCTTCTTTCTTGATGTCCTAAATGCCATATGGTGCTCATTTTTAGCTAAATATGGAAATATGGCTACTCTCAGTCAACTTCAGCCCCGTCACATTCTCCCCCGTCACATTTTTTCAACAGGGTTAATCGTTGTGACGGGGTTGAACGCTGAACCCTTCTTAGTAGATGACCAAAGCCACCCGTCTCAGAGAATTACCTGAAAAGTAGACTAATGAAGTGATATAAAGCGACTGAAAACAGTTTTAATTGAATAAATGAGCAGTAGGTCGCGAGTGTGTGCCCCGGTGACTTCATGACCATATCACGTTTCCTTCAGTCTTTTTTCCCAGAGTAAGAGTAATGTACATATAGTGGATTGAGATAATACTTTATAAAAGCTCAGGAGTGATAGTTTTGTATGCTTCATATTACAGACCCTTCTGTAAAAACATCCATTGTGACTGTAGTTAGTTTGTTCTATTCCCTGCTCAAACACACCAACTGGTAATTAGGCGACTACTTGAATCAGGTGTATTATGTCAGAAAAAACAATTAAGGATTGGGAGCCGCTGCCTCCTGATAAACCTAGTCACCGAGTCATAACAGAACTGGGAACCCCAACTGGGATTATGTTTGGACAGATCTAAGAGGGGCCTGAAAGCACTACTCACTTACTTTGCAGAGGCCCCTTCCGAAGTCTGCTCAGCACAGAAGAAGGTGTGTTTTTAATAGACAAGAAGCAGGGAGCAGAGGCAAATTCAATTCAGCAGTCTTGAGCAAGAGAGAGGAGGCAAAGCAGTGTGTCTAGCGGGGGTTTGCATTTGAGTGAATGTGTACTCGAGAGGGGTTGTGTAATTCAGAGCCCTCCCGCTTCCAGGATCAAACAGGAAGTTCTGGCAGCACATAAAAACAGAACTGGTAAAAGCCTTAACATAAACAAAAAGTAGTCGAGACCTGCTGCTGCTGTACTCTCCCTCCAACTAATCACTTCACTGACACTGTAGGCTTCAGGCAGAGAGTGAGAGAGGAAACAGAGAGAGGAAGAAAAAAAAAAAACAGGAGAGAGAAACAGAGCAAGGGAGTCGGCCTACAGCTGGCGTAATGCTTTCAATCCATCTCAGTAAATAACGGAGGGGGTGGCACTTGTGAATAGGCAGGGTGTATAAGATACATTTATTCACTTTCCACACTGATGTACGTCCGTGACCTTGACTGGAGCCATGAAACCTTAACAGCGCACCATTCAGCAAAAAAACGTCAGGTTATTCATTAACATCACCAAAAGGAGCATAAATTGCTTTCAAGAGAGGGCGATGCCATGCTTGCACAGGTGGGAGGAGATGTCAGAGAGCAGTATGCTGGACGGAGTGTGTTTAGACGGGAGTGAGCATGCATTAACGTGCGAGATGCTTAAATATCACAGATCATGCCTGGAACAGAAGGAAATAAACAATCTTGACTTCGGCTGCCCCTCTTAATCCTTGGAGAGCAAATGAGCCGAGGAGCGAAAGAGGGAAGAAATAAATAACAGAGACAGAATGAGTGAGAGAGGGAGAGGGAGGCAAAAAAAAGAATGTGTGGGTCCTCATGGCAAAAAAAAGCAGTGGGAGCTCGTGGCTAGGGAACTGGTATGTGTTTTTATGCCATCGTGGCTCATTAGAGTGCAATTATTGCTTATTACGCTGGCCTGACCGGGCCGGTTGCTGATTTACAGCCACGGCTGAGGGTGAGAGCAGTCCTAAAACCAGCTAAGTAATAATCAACAGTGTGTAATCCCACCAGCACTGGAAGCTAGCTTGGCATGACCGGCTAGTCAACCTCCAAAAAACATGCTCCTGACGGGAGCCAGCGTGAAGAAGGCGCAAGCTCTGGTGCCCAATCCCTGAGCTCCATGAATCGCAAAGAGATTGCTGAAGCATGGAACTGCTCACACCTCTCTATCTCCTTTTCTCCTACCTCTAAGGCAGGGCAAGTCCTGCGCTTACACACAAGAAGATCAGTGCGGTGAGTCACACACACACACACACACACACACATATATATATATATGTTTTCAGTACTAGCTGAGAGTGCATTTAGCATTTCGGCTTTTTCCGCTTTGCAACGGTTTAAAGTGCACTAGGAATGTACTAGCAGAGATGGTGCCTTCAAAAAAAGAGGATCTTATCCCAGGGCTGTGTGTGTGTGACTGTGTGTGCACACAGGCACACCAAGCCTGAGTGCTGAGGCCTATTCCCATGGCACACGCTATTTTTCAGCAGTATGGCATCATGTGTTTTTCATGGCTCTCTGTTTGTCTGAGCAGCATGCTAGATTCTTACAAACGATGCTTCCTTCATTTTGGAGAAATTTCCGCTCCACTTTTCGCATTTACATCCTTCATTCATTTGCAAGATGCTTTTATCCAAAGCACGATAACTGAATAGACACAGGATGCCTTCTGACAATACAGCCGAGCAGTTGTGGATTATGGCTGGGTGGTAGGACCATATGTTACTGATATTGCAGTAAATTACATCACTGACCTGGTAGCAACAGTGTTGTGTGTTGGCTGCTGTATACCATTTGTGTCGGACCATAGCATGGATGCTGACTGAACATTTTTTCTTGGCTAAAATGATTCAATACCTAAATAATATCGGATCAGTGCTTGTCTTACGATAAGGCGCTCCCTCCCACGCTGAGTTCTACAGCAGTAGTGGTTTTTACAGGACTGGGTTGCTAGCCCGGCGGAAACCTTCCTCCTTACTAATCAAAGATATGGAACCGGCAACAGAGAAATGATTTTGTATGGGCATAGTGTTAAGGGTCTAGACTAAGGGCCAAACAATGGCAACCCCATGGTGGAGGCTCTCGAACCCCTGACTGTCCGAACCGCAACCTAGAGCCTCAACTGCCCTTCATACTGCTCATTATGAATATTATTCAATCGTTTCTCTTACAGCACAATGAATCACACATGCACAAAATGTCTAATATTAGGCCTCCTTAATTAAATATAATTTATACAGTCTCTGTGACAAGGCCATAAATATAAGCAGGACTTCATGTCAATGCTAAATAATGTTCTCAGTCAGAAGATATAGCATGTTGCTTATAATAGCACAGTATGTTTCCAGACAGTCGAAAACACTTAGAAAGCCCATCATATCACCAGCTAATCTATCGCTGCTTTTCACAACTGCTGTACTCACACATATATCTCGATGTAATTGAAAATGAAAGGTTCATATGGGATTTCAAAAACTAAAGTACAATTTAAAATAACATTTCTTCATTTTTTAGGACTTACATCAGCAGGAGGTATCGGGAAAGACAAAAGAATTTGGGCCAAACAAGAAAAAACTGGTGGAAAGCAGAAAAGTCAGAGATATCTTTGATTAATTTCAAGATGTGCCCTGATTTTTAAGCAGCATCAATGAGATTAAAAGTATAGCAGCACTGAAAAAGGTCACACTGAAATGACTTTCAAACACTTTTTCCAGCATGACCAGAATGATGATAATAATAATTATTATTATAAAAAATAAAAAAAAGGAAAACCAGTCAGTCTTCTTAACCAGCTTACTGACCAGTTTTCGGCATATACAGATAATAATAATTATTATTATTTGTGACATGTACATTATGGCACAAATCTTTTTTTGGCATATTACAGTTAGGAGGCTGTGGTCAGCACACAGTCATACAATACTCCTGGAGGAGACAGAGTTAAGAGACCCAAAGCAGCAGCTTGATGGTGCTGAGGCTTGAACCTCCAACCTCCCAAGCAGTAACCCAAAGCCCTAACTGTTTGGGCCGGATAAGGAACGTGGATTGGAATGAGGCCATGTATAAAATGGAATGTAGTTTGTTTTTACTGGATAATCTGTAGTGAGCACTGTTTTCGGTTCAGTGCTGCTAGATCTCAGAGCTGTCAATCTTCCATCACCTGTAGTTGGCAAGATTAAGTATTTCTAAAGCTCTCAGCTGTGTGCTGATGGCTGGCTGTACTTGATCACTGAAATCTAAAATATATACTGTAACTCTTCTCAGATGGTGTAGATCTGTACAAGTTGCAACATTGACATGTTATGTTCTTCTTGTCCACAGTCACTTTATAATATGTACTTTATCAGTTTTGAAAAACATTCAATGTACTTTTCTATAGCAGAGAATGGCATGCTTTGAGACAGTAATACACACACACACAATATTTTACAAAAGTCTAGAGCCACCAAAAGGTTGCTCATATTTTGCTTCCAGAGAGCCAGACTTTCTTGTAGTCTTGAGGATTAGCTCTCCAGGCTTCCTGAAGAACTTTTTTGGCTCCCATTTGTGGCAAGTTTTTGGCAGTCATTTGCTAAGCCACACAGTGACCTATGAATCACTCAAGCATGAAAAAACATCTATGTTGATTCAGGGACCAGTGAGAAACAGATGCAGATGATGACAGATGATCAGGATGGCGATTGGTATACTGATGATACCGAATGCTGATTGGTTGGAACCGACGAGAAGGGAAATGAGGTTGCTGCTAACAGCCCATTTTTAAATTGTATCTTTAGGCATTTTGCAGCCGCTTACTGTAAGACACTTGTCCCATTTTCATTTCATTTTATTTAATTTCCATAATGTAATTTAATTTAAAAAAAAGGTCTGATATGCTACGTGTGTTTATATGAAACATACTTAAGCCGAAAAGGATTCCATTTGTAAATGGTAAAAAAAATCAGTGGCCATATTATGCACATGATCAATGATCCGCATGCATTGTAGAGACAGCAGCAGGCAAAGTTGTAAAGCTAAACAAAAAATGGTACATTTAGCCAGAACAAAACAGACTGAATTAATGACAGAGATTATTTCAGCACTGATGCAAGAACAAACAGAGACCATTCGAGCGAACTGATGATGATGATGATGGTGATGATGATGGTGATGGTGATGATGACAGTGATGAGCGCCTATTCATTCAACGCCATGACTGATATTTACCTCAGGGAAGGCTGATGTGAATGTAAATCATTATTTTTATATCATAAACAGTCAACAACATATAGATATAAAATACTAATAATTCATTCATTCATTCATTCATTTTCTGTACCGCTTTATCCTGTTCAGGGTCGCGGGGGGCCTGGAGCCTATCCCA
>JAOTQY010000050.1:15848506-15860331 GCA_026413445.1 Dolichallabes microphthalmus
ACTGTGGGAGGAAACCGGAGTACCCGGAGGAAACCCACCAAACACGGGGAGAACATGCAAACTCCATGCACACAGAGGCCGGGAATCGAACCCAGACCCTGGAGGTGCAAGGCGACAGTGCTAACCACTTCACCACCGTGCCGCCTGATATAAGAGTAACTGCTGGCTTATACACTTTAACTAATACACACATGACAGCGCCACAGAAATTTCACTAATGATGATGCTTAATATCCCTTAAAGTCTTAAGTGCAAGCAAAATGTTTGCAATTATGTTGTTTAATGAAGCAAAGTCACCTTTAACAAACGGCCAATATCTAAATCGCCACTTCTTCAACGCCCTTCACAGTCTAGATGCGATTTAAAGTTAAGTTGAGTTCACTGTATTTAACCCTAAAACACCACCAACAAATGCAGCTGCAAAGCAATCAAGGAAAACTAAGGAAATTGAAAATACTGTTAATAAGGGGCCATGAAAGTAATTACTACCTGCTTTTCATGAAAGAAAAGTAAACATTCACGTCGAAACCTTTAGAACAAAGTCTTGTCCTATGTTCCGTCATCTCTTTCTGACCTGCTGCCCACAGATCCTCGTAACAGTGTGGGGGGATTACTCTGAAATTTGGAGCAATTACCCTTCTAATTACAAAATGTTGTATAATTACAACCATGCAAGGACATGATGAACTGGGTATTATTTCAGCAACAACAAAAAAAGTTCTCATATGAGAAGAAAGCAATTTTTGTTCATCTCAGTGCTAGGCAACAGGACAGTTCCCCAAAGCCACATGCTTTTTTTTTCTTTTTCTTTTTTTAATCATGCCAGCATTTTATGTCATGAGTCAAAATTTGTAATCATGACAACAGTAATACTGTCACACAGACAGAGAGACATTAGGGCAACGAGATGGCATTACACAGAAACAGGAGGTTGCTGTTTAATCCCTGAAGTGACATTCATCAATCACATGGCAGCAGAAAAAAAAAAAGAAAAAAAAAAGTCACCAGTCAGAATCTTTTGAAGTCATATCAGATAGATTATAATTCTTGTGATAATTCATGTTTTTGTGTGTATTATAAAATATCATTACCAACATGGTGTTGGGTTCATACGATATTAAAAAAAAAAAACTAAAAAGTTACATATGATTAAGAGATAGTGTGGCTAGTTCCAGTTATCAATAAGGCTAATTTCGGTTAGCCATACGGCTAGCTCCTGTGAAAGAAAAGTGCTAAATCTGTACTAATGCTACATAAGTTTGAAAGATTCCACTTGATTTAGCTCGATAGGACTGCAGAAGCTTCACCTGAGTCTCAGTTGAATGAACTTTTACACAGAACAAAGTTTGTGGAATTTGGCCCTGATTAGTTACACTTACGCTCACATTCATGGTTGGTTTGCAGAGGAGGAAAATTTATAACAACCATGATTTGGAACTTGGTTCGAACTATCCCTTTATAGCGTAGGTGTGGGTAGAGTAATTATTTTGGAAATTGGCTGGGAATGTGAATATTTCTGACGAATGTTAATGTCAGTTTCCCATGAGAATAATCAAGTTGTTTTTAAGGACGCTGTGGTAATTAAATCGATCTACCAGGATCTTATCAAGCTCCAGTCTGATGCCCTGATGCCTGATGAGATATCAACAAAAAACAACAAACTGTCACATCATCCACTGAGTGAGCGTGAAGGGGTTGGTAATGTTAACTTTTTCTCACAGTCATGGTTCCAGAGAGTGAGTTTTTGTAGATATTGAGCTAAACTTAAGCACTTTCATATACAGTTTCAGGCAGTGTTTAAATACATAGCGACAAACTAGCAAAACACGCTTGCCAGCGTTAGCTAAAGTGCCCACGAGAAAATGTCACTGTGTTTACGAACACCAAAAGGAGTCTATAAGTTTATAAAGTATGAATTATTTAAATATATTAAGTATTTATAAAGTAATAAAACATGATTAGGTGCACTGTTACAGTAAAGTAGTGATGCAGCCCAATGCAAAGTGGAGCTCATTTTTTCTTTTATTTTCTTTATATGTGTATATTTCAGTGTCATATGATTACAGTTCCAAATTGGCAATGATTCCAATATTCTATGTTCTAATTAATGACAAATGTACTTTTTTTGATCAATTTATAATTGTAGCAGCTACAAGCTCCCTCAACAATCTTACCCTTGATGGAAAACTTGGCAGTCCTGACTCCTTCCATAATAGATTAAATGTCTCCATGCACCATGACACCTCCAACATACTAATGACTATATTGTTTCTTAAAGTTAAACGTTTTTGAAATGTGTTTTTATGAAGTCGATCATACAAATTATACAGCGTGTCTACTGTACAGCTCCCAATATAAGATGTTACTACAAAAAGAATAATGTATTAATATAAACCTGTGGTTTGAATCACAGCTGGCACTATCATCATCATGAATCACCTTCTCACAATCGAAAAAAAAAATCAGGAATTCTGCAGTGCTGTGCAGTACAGTCTTTACATCTTTGTGTTCTTCGCAGAGCTCAAATATTCCACTAATTGCCAGAATACACAAAGTCCTTTAGTGCTGTTAAGAAAATCTGTGTTTAATATCTCTACTCTCTACCTAAGGCTCTGAGGAACATGATACTTTGCAGATGGAGGGAATCCAAGCTGGAGAGCATGGTGAAGGGTTGTAGAGCAGCGCACAGCACCAGACAGAGTGACGGCTTTAACCGGTCTAAAAGATTCCTGCCACATCGCTCAACATGAATAATGTGATCTCCATCATTCACTTTTCGGATACGCTTACAACATGGCAACAGGCTAACAACCTAGGGGTCAAACTTCCAAACTGACCCATGGGACACATCATTATCTATACAGGCAAACAATTTCTCATGTCATCAGGGATTAAGACTGGAGCTTGACAGTCTGCTGGTAAACGTATTTAATTACCACAGCTCTCCTAACAACAATGCTTTGAAATCCTATCACTGCTTACAGCCTGCTACATTATTTCAGGTAGTTTTCCTCGTGGACATTGGGTACACAGGACAAGTAATTCTCTCTGTTAGTAGTTAGCTGGTGAACAAATAAACCCAAACTCCTATTGGTAACTAGAAACACACATGTATACTATATGGCCCCACTGTTTTGGACACTGACCATCACATCCAAATCTGGTTCCTGATAAAAATCCTTTCCATTAAGTTTGAAGCACACATGCTGTATGTTTTTGTATGCTGTAGTATTACATTCTCCCTTTACTGCAATTAGGAGGCTCAAACACGTTCCAAACATCACAATGTCCCTTTGCACAACTGGAGGGCCATGAAAACATAGTTTGCCAAAGTTGGAGAGGTAGAACTCGTGTGGCCTGCACAGAGCCATGACCTCAACCCTACTGAACACTTTTGGGATGAATTGGAATGCTGACAGCGTGCCGTCAGTGCATGACCTCGCTGATGCTCTGGTGGCGGAATAGGCAAGTCTGCACAGCAATGATCTAAAATCTTGTAGAAAACCTTCCCAGAAGAATGTGACTGCAGTATGATTTTGAAAATGCAAAGGTATGATGGTCAGATTCCCAGACATTTTGGCAATAAAAACTCATGCATGAACATCATTATATAACTTTTCATTACACTTGAGATATGCACAAGATGCAAATAATATTTTTGCACTGCATGCAAGGAAAAACATCACAGGTAGCGATGGGAGTCAGTATCCCTTCCATAATCGATCACTGGTTAAAATAACTTGATCATTGATTTATAATCAGTTTAACCGCACTGTACAATGCTTCTTAAACTTGTTGTGTTTCTTGAAAATCAATTCTACCACCATTTACTATTACTAACCCCCCCCCCCCCCCCCCCCAGAGAGCATTACACATACGCACATCATCTAGGATTACTCGCAAAAAGCATTTATTTCCGAATATACTGTATTAACATTACAAACATGACGCAGCTGTCAAGGCAGAAGTACATCAGTCATTGTAGGGTAACTAGTATTTCCCATTGTGTGCATCCTCTTTCTGACAGATTTTGCACATTATGCTGTTCATGTTAAGATTTTCCTTTGTTGGTGGTTCATCTTTGTTGGTGGCTAAATCTAGGAGGCATCTAATTTTTCCAAGAAAAGTTTTATCTTAAGCATTATATGGGATTATACACATGCATTATACAACCTCATAGGCGTACATGTTCCTCTAACTTTAGCCACACAGCAGTTGCCTTGGTGCGCAGAAAAAATATGCAATATGTCATGTTTTAGGAATTTTTAATGATTAAAATTGATTGCTATTTTCCATAATTGATGGCTTGAAATGCACAGGAAGTCTATAGACTAGGAAGACTAGAATCAATGATCATCCCATCAATTATCGCAGCTCAGCCAAAACATTTTCCAGTGCCTTGGGGAACTTTTTTCGTCTACATATTGTGCTAAAAAAAACAATTCTATAATTTATCTTTATGGAGATTCATATATGTGCTTTGTTATTTAACCAGTTACCATTTAGCACAATTGTTAACAAAAACCCTGGACTTAGCAGGAAACTGGAGATTTCACTTGGTGGGTGGGCTTGCTTATAAATTTATCCAGCCATGCATCTTTATTATAATCGACTGGTCATGTGTCCACCATTTTAAACCTGTGAATTTATTCAATATTTTTTTGGGAAATTATTTATACATCTTTTTAATTCAGTACTATTCCAAAACAGAACTGACAATGTTTGCAGCTGCAGACAATCTATGTTCCCTTAGGTACACAAATGATAATGTAGTGTTAATATTGCAAAGAATGCCAAAAGTCAGCATGTTCCTTCAACCAAAACAGACTGCTGGGTAAGCACCGTCTCTCATATCCTACATCCATTTGTGAATGTGTGGCCTTCTTATGCAGAAACTGCACAGGCCAGAGGGCATAGCATGACCAATAACACATTTTCATTTTAATGAGTGGAAGTATATGAATATTGATGTCCATGTAGAATGATTTCTACCACACAGAAAATTGGACAAAAAAAATCATTCATATCCATCAGCTCCCTGGAATTTTTTATGAATGTGTTTTTAACACGATGATTAAAATAAAAATAAATAACTTTTTCCCCTGCAATTATAAGAATTTGAGGAGAACGTCACAAGGTCAGGAATATATTTTGTTTTCTTTTTTGTTTTGTATGTGGTTAAACCCTGGCAGGGTCAATAACGATGTTAGCAGGATGTTAAGACATTGACTTTCTATTCTCTTCGCTAATTACGGCATACATGACCTGCTGTATCCATCTTGGCTCCCTGGGTTTCTTATTACAATATTGAGTCAACAGAAGATGGAGCCTTGCTGAGACACAAATGAAAAAACGCATCAAGTGTGCCATGCACAGAAGGTGCCTTTTTTCCTCACTGGGTAATTTTTCCTCATTACCCTTTCCTCAACTTCTGACCTCTACCATGAACTACAGCCATCAAACATCATATACATTACTAAATACGTGTTTATATGACCCTGAAAAAAAATTTATTACCAAACTCAATCGAGCAAGGTAATAAACCTAAAAGATGGGTATTAAAAGAAAGAAAAAAATGCTTTTTGATCGCTTAAGACCCTCAAGGACCTCAGAGTCATAACTCAAGATTTCACACACTTTACTGTCAAAAAGTCAAACTGTCTTATATTATTTTCTTACACAGACATACAGTATGATGATAAGCTGGTTAATTCATATTGATTTTCAATTTTGGCCTATAATTTTAAATAAGCAGAGATAATGAGAAAATAGTATGCAGTTGCAGGATGTCTTGTTTGCGTCTAAAATTATTCCATCTATTTATCTATCTTGGAGCCTCTGTAGTGCAACTAGGGACCATGGAGGCCAATGGTGATTACCCTTGTATTTAGGCCCATTTTACAACTGTGGTAGGATCTCCGGTAAACATTCACATGCTTATTCACACATTACAGGCAATTTGGGAACGCCAATTAGCCTAATTTGCATATCTTTGAACTGTAGGAGGAAACGTGAGTACCTGTAGGAAACCCACCAAGCACAGGGAGAACATGCAAACTTCATGCACACAGAGACGGGAATCGAACCCGGACCCTGGAGGTGCAAGCCGACGGTGCTAGCCACTAAGCCACCGTGTAGCCTATTATTCCAAGCATTAACAAATTCATAAAATAACATAAAATAGCATAAGCATAGCTGAAAATTTTGTTGACTACCTGTTGGTTACCAAAAGTCCTAGTTTAATGTTTCCAAATTTTCTCATCAGTCTTACATTGCTCCTATTTCCACACAAGAATAATACTTTTTCAAATGCTTGTTCCAGCTGAGAATTTAATTAGTAAAACAACCTTGGATGGAATAAAAACAAATATGAAAAAAAGAACAACCATGGAATCTAGGGTGTCAGCTTTTGTGCAAGATTTTGTCAACTTCCAGAATTACACAGAGGTGCCAACCTTGATAATAAGAAAAATCCCAGAAGGCAAGGGGGGGGGCTATTAGTATTTTACCACCAAAGCCCCGAGGGTGTCTGTGGCTGAGACTGATCCATGCTAACAGGATAAATAATATAACCTGTCTTCTGTCGCTGTTTGCACATTCCACCATTCTGCATACAATTAACCCAATTCTGCTTCTCCCACCCAGTCCCAGACAGATGTTTCAGACTAAATCATAATGTAATACCATCAGATATGATTTGGGAAATAAAGAAGTTAACATAAACATGTTTGATCCCTGAAACCGATTTCAGTTGAAGTAAAAAAAAAAAAAAAAAACAGCACGGTGAAAGTCATTATATCCAGGCTACACTCACAATCTTTAGTGCCGGGTAAAGTGATGTCACTCAATTAATGTATACATAGTGTCGTAACTACATACTGCATATTACGCAAGAAAATCACAACTTCAATATGATTGTTCCCTTTTCATTGGAACAATAATAGACTCAAGTATTATTTTTAAATATTCATGTTAACAGCTTTTTGAGAGTTGTCCAAGGTGTTGATTTTTTCCACCATCTCATAATCTTCTTTATTTACTTCTTTTATTGTTTTTTGGTAAATTTATGGTAATTTCAGCACCAGTGTTACATGCGCAGCAAAGTAAATCTGCTGCCTTATAACTGATGTTTCAGTTGAGATGTTATTTTTTCACCCGTATGCCATTATTGGTTATGTCAGCATAAGGGTTGGTAGTGGTCTTCTGAATTCATTTTAGTTTAGTGACCCATTTCAGATTTAAGAAAAAATGGAAAAGTGTCAAAAAATGTTTTATTTCATTTTGCTCCAATCACAAACTCGTCTTTTTTTGCCCTTTCTAATCATCTAAATCTTACTTCCTCTGTAAAATCTGCCTTTGACTTTGTCATGGATTGCTGGAGTAACATGCGAGTCTGAATCATGTCACTTCAGGGTGGGTGGAGCGACCGGAGACGTGGATGTGGATTAGAAGTGGCATGCTCTCTTTTATCATGACTACAGGATGATGATCCAGTTCAGCATGGAGATATTTCAGACTGAGCTCCCTCAACAGGAAACCATTTCAGTCTCAGTTTCCAATAGCTGCAGCTGCAGGGCTTGTCACGCTGGCTCACAAAGCACTTTTCCTTTTATGCTCTTAACAAATATTTACCTGAATCACATCGAGCTGCATTGAAGGGATTTTTCAGAAGAGGGTTAATGTACTTATGAAACAATGATATTGGTTTTGACACATTTTTAATAAACTCTATGTGACCTTTTCTGTTGTCATGTGGTTGAGAGTGAGTGGTTAGAGGTAAAGCTGAAAGTCCATAGGTATTTGGGTATTAATGTGAATTTATTAATTAATGTTTATTCACTCATTCTTAAATTAGGCTAAACATTTTATTTAACTTTTTATAACTACATTGTTTTTTTGTGATTGGTTACTTTTAGGGGCTTCCAGTGTATGTACAGTATATATACATACACACACATCTGGTTTAAACCCAAACACGGAAACAGATATGAATATTTGTCGAAGTTGTCCTTGCCACCCAGAGCATTTTAGACATTTTTTTTTCTTAATAACATTTGTTTCTATAAATAAATATTATTTTAAAAATGGAATTTTGTGAGTTCAACATTTTTGCAACATCATTCCCAAAAAACTAGGAATTTGAAAAAAAAAAAAAAAAACACATTTGGCCAATTTTAATAGTTAGAAACCCAACCCACCTAAAATAATCAGACTTTACTGCTTCATCTTAATCTGCTCTGTAGGTTTTGTTCTAAGGTTCTTATTACAGTTTCTACATAAGCACTAAGGTTTGAAAAGGGGTTCATACAAATAGGTGGCTTTGGTTAAGTGGGAATTCCCCCTACTCAATCTCTTGCCCCATCTTCACTGAGTGCTCCTATTATTTATTCAACGAGGGGCATTTTTTCGATTTATTCCCCGACATTTTTGGTCTCTGGGTGCGACACTCAATATAGTCGTTAACTAGCAGCAAATGTTCTAGTGCCATTTATTACATTATTAGATTCATCCCAGTTTTGACGTGTGCTTCTTGGGATTTGAAAGTCAACTGCATGACCAAAACAAACACAAATACACCAGGGGTGAGATTAATCTCTTCCTCAAGTAAGGCATATTACTGTGATTTATCTCTCTTCCCCAATGACCGTCTCCATAGTATTTAATTTTGAACATGAATTAGTGTGCAGACATAGACTTCAGGGTTGCGGATAATGTGCCTTTAGCATCTAAGCAGCACTTTTAGTAAAAACTCGGATTGTGCACAATTCACAAGGACAGTCGGACACTGCAATGGCACTACAGTCCATCGATGTCATTAGAATATTCAATCAAATCGATTTACTGGTTATGTAACAAAACTGAGGTAACAGGAATAACTAAGGAATGAGACAGTGATTCATAAACCTGCTTCTGCCTTCGGAGATTTATTTTATTTAATAGACAAATAAGACTCAATAAGGGCATAATGGCTCAGGGATTATTACCGTTGCTTCACACCTCCAGGGTTGGGGGTTCTAAACTCACCCTCAGGCTATGACAGCATTTTCTCCCTGTGTTTTTCTGCAAAGAGTCCAAAGACGTTATATGTTGACTGATGTGTGATGATAAAGAGTGTGATTGCGTATTGCCACCCCATCCATTGTCCCCTGCATTGGACCCCCTGGGACAGGCTCCGGGCCCCCGTGACCCTACACATGATGAACAGTACAAGGAATGAACATGTGAACGAATGAGACTTGAGAACTATGCAGCTTGTAAAGATCCTAGGGTTTCAAAGAACAAAGTATTATTTCCAGTATGAAGCAACTACCCGACAATCCACTTTGCCAATCTAGTCGAGTAACCTGACCTTTTTCTCTTCATTTATTTGCCAGACATAATCACTAGCTGTATGCCCATCAACATTATCCTGTCAAATTCCAACCTGTCCCTTAAACTAGTTCTACTTTCAATCAGGGTTTATTATACAAGTGTGCGCCATTTACTTACTTTCCCTTGAAGCATTTCGAATGAATCTTCTCATTCCGGTACATATTTTTAGCAAGACGAAATAAAGGAGTGGATTTTAATTAATATTAATAAGCCCATTACTGTACTCATTTGTGCCTGGCGTTTTTATTAGCCAATTTTAGAAAATTCCATGGAAATGGATTCTGACACAAATCCAGTCACACTGGTCCATTTAGTCATTTCTCAATTCCTTACATGACCCTGGTGTGGGTTATGTGAGGGGAGGAGGAAAAAAATGAGCTAATAAATGAGTTACGGGTCAAAGCAATGTGATCCATTTATTATCACTCACCTTCACACCTTCATCATTATATGACAGGCAGTAATGGTGGATAAAAGTGGTGCTCAAGTCAGGATGTTATAATTCTGCTTAGTACAAAGCTAAAATTCGGGTCTTATATTCCTTCACAGTGGTTACTGATATGCTTGTGGATCTTACAGAATGAATAATAATGATGCAACTGTAGTAAATATATCGTCAGGCAGAGAGCCACTTTAATACGAACATCTGGACACAAACACATTCATATAATTACCCAATCAGCCAATCATGGGGCAGAAGCACAATGCAAACAATCAAGAAGATAAAAGTCAAGAGCTTTAGTTTATCTTCACATCAAACATCATAATGAGGGAAAATGTGATCTCAGTGACTTTGACCATGCTGATTTTTTATATCTTCCCCCCAGACAGTCTAGCTTGAGTATTTCAGAGACAGTTCATCTCCTGGGTGGTGCAAAAAAAACAATGTCTGGTTGATGAGAGAGCTCAGAGGAGAACTGGAATGAGCTGAAAGGGACTTTACCGTAACTTAAATAACTACTCTTTACAAGAAAATCATCTCAGAATGCAGAGCATGCCAATCTGTCAAGAAAATCAAGAACATGAATCTGAGTTTAGAGAGTACAGGAGTCTCACTGAAGCTGGAACAGGACCAGATAAGGTTTATTACTACCGTATAGAACTGTGCGAGGAGGGTTATAGGTGGTATAAGTGTAATTAATTCCATTCTGATTAACCTGATAATATAATATTTTATTCAGAGATAAATGATAAGCATATTACTTTTTTCCCCATTATTTAGTTTCAAATTATGTTGTAAGTGAAAAATACAATCAAATCAACCACTCATCTCAAATCCAAAAATACCAACGTGACTGTCCTTTCTAGTAAGTAATGCATGTCCGGAATTAATCGGTACATTCTCAAACTTTTCTATTAGTTCGGTTAAACAAAATTCAATATTACTGACGAAAATTAATGCATACATAATCGACAGGATTAACCTTGCGTAACCTTCTACAACAAAAGCAAAGAGAAGGGAAAAGATCATTTCGTTTTATAGCCTAGTGCACGGGACTTGTGCTGAGGACTGTGTTCAAAAATGTTCGAGCGAAAATAAAATTGCTTATGTTTCAGGTTCTGACTCGGTGGAAGTCATTGGAAAGCTCGATGCACATGATTGAGCCGCGCTGCTTGGGGCTGACTTTTGGTAACGTTGACTTGTGGTTCCTGCTAAAACAGCAGTTAAAGCCAGACACGATTTATGTTACGTCTGTCCTTCATACTTTGTCCAAGGTAGGACAAAAACGACTGCGCTAACAGATAGTTGCTACATGATGACATGATTTGTCAACACTGTCGTTTTATGCTGAACAAAGGAAAGGGGAAAATGCTCCGGTTTCTATTTAACCGCAAGGACAGTCTGCACATTCGAATTCCTTTCGACTTCAATTTACACGTATGTAATGAGAAATACATTTATCACAGTTTGCTCTGCTTAGAAAACTCTCAATGCAAACTAATCCAAGAAGAAACAACAAAACCTCTCTTATATTTGATGAATTGAGCACATATTATGTTTTCTTGCAAAAAAAGAAATCATTCTGCACAGTAGAAAAGACAAAAAAGACATCGATTAACTCTATGCTAATATGCTGCTTTACTTTGGACTCAAACGTGAGGCTTATGAAAGATAAAAATAATTTCAAGCCACAACATTTCCCAATTCATTAACACCCTAATCTTGCATCGTGAGCTAACTCCGAAACATCAATGAGGTGCGATTTTGCACCTCGTCACACAGCACTCATCATCCTGATCCAGCCTGAGAAGAAGTATTCAATTAAAGAAGCCAGAACAAACAGCTGCCTTACCATGATGAAATGATGAAATCCACTCTAACTTTGACTGGAAGTCTAGGATCTTTCGGCTGCTCCCGGCAAGGGGTCGCCACATCGGAATATCCAGTCCGCACAACAACTTGGCACAGGTTTTACGCCGGATGCCCTTCCTGACGCAACCCTCCCATTTAA
>JAOTQY010000050.1:16075466-16087152 GCA_026413445.1 Dolichallabes microphthalmus
CAAAGTGACAAAAACCCTACTCTAAGGCTAATAAATGTATTTTACGATTTGGGACATTATTTAATACAATATTTATTTTTTAAAAATGATTTTCCTATCTCTGTAAATCACACCGCTTAAACGAGGGCACTGGATGCTGTCTGTCACTATTTTTAATCATTTATGTGCATAACTCTATGGTAATTAATGCCATATGCACTGTATAATGTTTTATATAGACAGTTAGGTTTTCCAATTAAAACAGCAACAGCATGATGGTTTTATAAAGTAGACCTTATATAGGTTCATAGAGTGTGTATTAAGGGCTTCATGTTCACTAGAGGAAACAGCTGGTGTGATGAGGGTGAACACAGCGAAGATTTAACTGATTACAACACCTCATGACATTTTGTAAACTGTATTTATGAGAAAGGACTGCACTGATGCAGCCTATGGCCTAGCGACGCCCATGTATATATATATATATATATTTGTTCTCTCCTGTTCATACTACTGTATTAAATATAACATATTCAATGGCTACGACAATGTAAGAAAAATATCCAGGTATAATATCAGTATTAACTGATTAACTGGCTTTCATTGGATTTGCCATGTGTGTAATTTATCTAAATCCTCATTTTGTATGAATCTATATTCATTATTTCAAAATGGAACACAGAATTATGCAATACAGTTGTGGTGAACACTAAACTGGAAAAGCAGTGAAATCCATGTTATGGTATATTATACACTTAGCCTGTAGATGGCGCTATATGTTCATGAACGTTCTGGAATGCAAACCAGTCTAAAAAATAAATTAAGAGAACAATGTGGATCTGCAAAAAATAAAGACCAGCTTTATTGTGCCTTATTACATTCTGAACAAGCAGAATTATGTTTTTTTACACTTTTTTTTTTCACTTTACTGTTAATTCAGCAAACATGCTCCAGCTGTTCACATCAGGTAAAGTGAAATAGAGAAAGAGAGCAGAGAAGTGTAAGAACCTAATACAAACCTTCACCTGCTTGAATGATGCTTCCGTTGACAGTTTAAGGTTATTTACAATAAACTAAGTTGTCAGTGCTTTTACCAGTATATTTGTTCAAAATACATTCAAGGCACCTGCCACAAGGAACTAAATCACTATATTTCACTACCCATTAAAACGTGTTATAATTTGGACTCGCTGATTTATATTGGAATTTGAAATGTCCAATATCTACTCTCAGTTTCTATTCTAAACCAAACTTAGACTGTAGTGAGAATCCAAGATCCACTTTGTAGTCTGTCTATGAAGCTTTTTTCCACTGTTTTAGTAATGAATTGTTTTTATTCCTAATTAAAAGGAATAGATAGTCCATGTACAGTACAACATTCTCTTAATAATATAAACTTAGCACTACAAAGAGATAAGCGCACATGCTATTAAGCAAGCCTTTTATATAAAACAGTACAGTCTAAGATTTTTATGAGGATGCCAAGCATCTTTCTGAATATGAAAACGTCAAATCAATCTATAAAAATATGATTTGCTTTTGATATTTAAAAATGAAAAATGTAATTTTCTAATCACAGTTCATGTAATATTTGTTTCTAATGAACTGTAACCATTGAAGTGATGGAATAATGCATTTTTTCTTTTCAGACTACATGATTGTAGTTATTTCTCATTACAGTATATGAATGATAACCAACACCCTGAGATAATGTCCTAAAAACGATCCCTCACCTTCTCCATGGTGACTTAATTTCTATGAAAGACTTATTAGAACACTTCAAAAAACTATTAACCAATTCCTGAACTAATATCATACATGAAGGGTGATATAACCTTCAAATCCTATTGCTTTTAGACGTAGTTGAAAAAGTCCCTGACATTGAAGCAAGCAGCAGTATTATCCCTTTGAAGAGGTTTAGCCAAACATTTCACTAAATAAGATGGTCCAAAATGTTCCTTCCGATTAATCATCATGTAGATGCATAGATTAAAAAAATTTGCTTGTTTGCAGCCTTTTGTTTAAAAAAAGTTCTTCCAAAAGGTAAAAAAAAAAAAAAAAAAACTGCTTATCTTAAAGAGTTGAAAAACTACCTCGGCTGTATCCACTATCCAGATCATATGAGACCTGGGAAACAGAGCAGTCTGTAAAGAAGTTTGGGAAGGTCAGCGAACATGTAGTGTTCTGCTCCATAGGCACTGAGCAAGAGGAGTCTGTGTCCCCATATAGAGATGACTGCTCTGGAACCGTCTTTATGTCCCCTGTTTTCTTGGGCACGCCACCACTTGTGGCCCATGGTTCTGCATACAGAAAACCACCTGTCACAAAATTGTGGGAGTCAAAAAAGATTGGTTCCGCTCCTGTGGTTCCCTGCTGTTGGACCCTGTTGGGCATAGTATGAAAGAGCTCCTGCTCAGAGACCATGTTACTGTAGTCAGGACCCAGAAGCTCAAAGAACTCAGTTGCATCTGGATTTCCCCTCTCAAGATCTTTAAGGGTCATGCCGGAAGTGGATGTAACCCGGGTACTGTTGGCTGGTTCCGTGAAGAACGATGGTGGCAGATTTCGGTGTCGCAGTGGCAGTTTTTTTGTCTTCTCACCCCGTAAATCCTTGGCATGGTTGAAGAGGGCAGCCAGACTTTTGCTCTGCAGGTTGGCCTGAGCTCCATCCCGCTTGGGTGTTTTGTTCTGCATGATGCTAGTTGGAGATGGGGTAGAGTTGTTACTTTTGCAAGCCTCCTGAGGTGCTCCATTACCTAGTCCCATGATTCCTGTGCATCTTTTGATCTGTTTCTGTAGATACTTTCGGTGGTTGACTTTCCTCTTGGACTTGACGGGTTTATCCAGTGCCAGTTTTATGTTACTGGAAGCAGAGTCAATGAAGCTGAGCAAATCACTGGTTGCCTCCCTGAAGTCACCCTCACAGTCGACTTCACCCAGGAATGACCCATCTAGACCCTTATCCAATTCGTACTCCATAACTGACCCAGGGAAACAGAAATTTAGGAACTGTGAGTTCATGATGGCAGCCTGAACAGCCATCTCCCTGAGAACCACATAGAACCCCCAAGATGTCCACTGTTAATTCCAATGGCTTCTTAGATCATCCTTAAAACCTAGTTTTCCAGTCTATAGTTCCAGGGAACTATCTTATGCTTGGTCCTTACACTGGGTTTACGCAGTGTTTCTTTCTTACTCTCATGAAAACAGGACTGGAAAACATACTTTGGGGGAAAGCAAGCAGATTTTTGGAGGCAGGGCTAATGATGTCAGGACATTAGGAGGGAGGGACAGAGGGACCCCAGGACTTAACTCTTTGCTCACCCCTGACCACCTGCAACTAAGAGGGATTTGTCCAAGGCATCCCACTGAGCTATAAGACAATAGCTACTTGTTCGACTATTCCAGGCAGTTCTTATTGTGCATGTGATCAGTACAATGTCATGACATTAAAGGCAGTGAAGGTTCACTAATACTTTTAAATGTATCCAGACATGTATAACAACAACCATAAATGTTTTTTTCCCCTGGGTGTAAAGTAAAAAATTTACTGTTAATTGTTTATTGTGTGTAATAAAGGTATTGTTCTTATGTAGTATATGTGTATTTATACATACACCTGTATTTTTCTACTTAGGAACTGCATTCTGGAGATTCCTTATTTTTTTTATATTTTTGAACTTCCATAAATGACACCATGGGCACTGGGTTAATATTTTTTTGTTGTTGTTATTTTTTTTTTGCCTGTGACAATTTCCTTCAATGGGCCCCTTCAAAATTAAACAACATAGCCAAAAGCAATTATTGATAGCTTTTCATTACATAGTGATTGTATTATGTGTATCTTTGTTATATAAAAATATAAAATTAGCTTTACTGTTACTATATGGCACGGACTGAAAAGTATGTCATTTCAAGCTGGTAATGTCACGTCCATGTATGTATTCCCCCAGCTTCCTTGTATCTTAATCAGTTAGTGGTACAAGTTGATACCCGCACCAGTGGGAATTTTAGCCTCTGCCTGACAACTATTATGGGCTGCCTTTGACATACAACCCTACAGGGCCTAAATAGCTTCTATTCTTCCTTCTGCAGTGAAAGGGATCTTTGTGCCAGAGATTCATTAAACTGCACCTCACAGTCCCTTCGTAAAATGGGGCTCAATAATGAACAGTCGATTTAACTAGAAAAGCTGCCGGAGCTGTTAAATTAAAGGGGACCAAAGTGCAGTTCAAGCCCAGTGTGCCAAAAGTAATGTTGACCTTAAGAAATCCTGGGTATGACTATAACGCCTGCTGTAAATAATCCAGTATTTACAGGAAGTTTCTTGGCTAACAATGAATGCAGGAATAGAAGATGAACTAAGAGTAAAATGTCCATTAGGGGCCCAAAGCTGGTCCTGGCTGAAGGGAAAAAAAGGGAAATGAGTTTGGACTGCGAAAAAAAAAAAATAATAATCAGACCAATCATGGAAATGATATGAATGATACTGAACAAATTGAGATTTGTTTATCTTAAGCAGATCTTGAAGGGAGACACAATCATCGCAAATTCACTTTTGTATTTATAGGAATCATGTAATGTTTCAACACAATTACCATGAAACTTTATCTTTGGTCATCTTTTTATATTTTTTGGAATTTTCCCAGACATTAACACGACCCACCCCCTACCCCAATCACAAGTGAATTTTAAGGTGATGCACTGAATCATTTGGTTGTTTAAAGAGAGGGGAGTTTAAAAAAAAAAAAAAAAAGGCTAAGCACTTTTGAAAAAGAGGGACCGTCAAGAGAGTGTTATTATCATGTTAATTCAAATAAAGAAAAGGAACAGTGAAACTGATAGCACTGATCTAATTATCTGTAGCCCAGCTCAAGCTACAGGCCTGAATGGGAGTGCAATCGCCTTACAATTAACAACTGCACAACAGAGGATAAACAGCAACAGTATGGGAAAAAAAATGTTTGGGATAGTGCAGTTTTACTTTTTTCCTATTATATAGCAAAATACATATCAATACATAGTTGGTTCTTAGTATGTAGTTTTTAAGGATACACTTACACCAGTGTATTAAGAGCATAATTTCCATTAAAATCCATAAAAATTCTAGCCCCAAACATCAAGGCTTTGGCAGTGCACTTATCCCATTCATTCCTTTTAAAACTGGTTTCCACATCCTCCTCTTTCTTTCAAGGCCTAATTTTGGCACAATGACATCACCAAACTGATGGCTGATATTTTCTCCTCTTCCTGCACAAAGCTTTTGTACATGCTAGTCATTCAGATTTGAGGGTCTGACGCACTGATTCCGGAAACAAGTTTCTATGGCCACAAAAAGGACAAGGAGATCAGAGGGGGTGGGGAGCTGAATACTGACAAGAGGCGAAGGAAAAGAGAATTGCATTACATTAAAGAAAACTCACAAGAAGGAATTTGTAACCACTTGAACTTCCAAAAACTTTCCAGACAATTTGTCTGGAAGCAATGGTTGTTGGTTAGTCCAAGAAGAAAAATGTGTAAAACTTTTCAAACAGATTTTTTTTTATTATTTATTTTTTACATAAGACAAATATTAATTTTATTTAAAATAAAACAAATTATTAAAATAAGCAAAACAGCAAGCAAGGTCAAACGGATGTGAACAAGGGGGAGAATAAATCAGACAAGCAGAGAAAACTATTCATCTTCCTGCTTTTGATTCATGCCCCTGGAACACCACTTCAGCAAACAGATTGCATATTGTTTGCTTATCGTTACACACTGTGTACCCCGCCCATTGCCCAGGGAATTTACACAACTCACCATCCCACTGAGAGTTTTTCTCCATTTCCCTCATTTTCCCTCTTTCCCTTTTTAGCCACATCAAATGTACACACACACACACACACACACACACACACCTAATCTCCTCTCACTAGTGTGTGGTCGGCATTAGCAGTGACACAGCCTATCCTCTAAGGGTCAGCAGAATACTAATAACAAATCTGATTGATGGACATGTCAGATGAAAAGAAAAGATGCTGAAATTAATGTCAGCCCTGTGAAATGTGAGATATTGACCACATTATTGGCTGCTTCACCACCCATGTTCATCTTTTTTTCTGTCCATGATGATAAAGTAAAAGATCATGCTCTATTCTGTCGAAGAGAAATACCATTTGGTTTATTTTGACCTACACATTGTTAGAAGCCGCTAATAGTGTTGAAGCGAGTAAGAAAAAGGATGAAATACCATATGCCCCTATTAAGCATTTTAAAATGTGCGTCATTGATTAAATTCTATATTTTATATAAAAAAAAAATATGACGGGTATACTTGAACAACGAGCATGAGAGTCTACGGACAGTTATCCGGACACCAGCAACTCTTTGCACAATCATGCTCACAATTTTACCAAATAACTCAAATCAATATTGACAGTAATCTAGTTTTTATGCCAATACAGCTTTATTTAACTGAACAAAATCAAATCAACTGTTGTGATGTTCAGTTTAAAGACACAAGATGTTTGATTATCATTCATCACTTCATCCCATTCAAATGTCACTTTGTCTCCGAAGCCTCACCCTTCAACCTTAGCTCACCCTTAAGCCCACATGCTCCTCTGCACTTTGGCTGTAGTATTAATAATCTGACTAGCAGGGGGCAGATGAAGGGATTGTCAAGGTACAGCAATTCAGACGGGTTTGTGTTGCCAATGAATGAATGGGAGTCTGGGGAGTCCTATGGCTCAGACTGCATGGGGCATGGTCTCCTTGCATTACACTACTAGCCTCCCACTAGCCACTTTATTGCTCAACGTCTGTTGGGCATTTTCATTAAATCACACAAGAGCAGCTCAGGAAAGAGCAGGAAATGAGACATGTTGTTCTGTTGTCTTGCAGTTTTGTTTGTTTGGTTTTTTTATGTAAAATGTAATGTAAAAAAAACTTCTTTTTTTTTCATTTCACATAAAAATATTTGTAATTGTTTAAACTGGAAATAAATGAATATGTCAAATATAATTAAGCACAATGTTTAAACACAATGTTTTTGTTTGATATTAATCTTGGGCTCACATGAGTTACAAAAATTACTGGACAAAAATATACTCAGCCAAATTATTGTGAAATATTCTTTTAAAATCGAATTACATACAAACAACTTCTTTGGTCAGTTTTAGTAAAAAATCTTTGGTGGACAGCACCGCCTGTTGATATCCTTAAGGAAAGGTTTAGTCTAAGTCCTAATCGGTCTCCATATACTGTCCTGGTTATTGTGCACACTTGCATTCTGTTTGATCCACTGCTTGAAATACTTCACTTCCAGTTGTCGGGTAAGGAGAACTGATTGTGGGTCATATTCATTGTTGAAGCGTAAGTCAAGGTGATGAGCTCCATCGGGAATCAAAATGGCAACAAGAGAGTCAGAGAGACTCTTGGTTACCCCACCACTCATCCAGGGGTCAAGGCCTCCATTACTGAAATAAAAGTTTTTTAAAAATTACTATCTTATATTAGCATTACTTACATGATGCCCAATTACATTACTTTCCAGACATACACTGACTTTGCGACGATAGCAAAGTAACTACCTGAAGATGATGTTGCTGTGGGAGCTAATGTCTTTCCCACCATACACAGTCTCAGCCCAGTCCTCACGCGGCCGTACGCCAAACAGAGCATGGCACTCATCAGAGAAAGCTTGGAAGTTCCATGCCATAGGCTCAAACATGTCTTGAACGCCATCCGTACACATGGGCATCACCATCTCTGTGCAAGCCTGACAAAAATATAAAATCAATGTATTGTATTCAATATCGCCGTTAATCACGAATAGACTGTACATTTAATTCCACATCAGTGTAGTAATCACATCAATAAATCAATATATAGTATAAATACAGTACATAACCTGTACATATTTATTTTCAATATATAAACACATTGAAATTCCTACCTGGAAGAACCATCCCATAATTCCTAGACTTCCAGTGGCAGTCTCAGACACATTAAGACAAACGGCAGTACCTGTGTAGTTGTAGTACACTCTTACTGCCTGTGAAATTGCGTGTAACAACTGCTGGTCTGACAAATCAGTATCAAGCTGAAGGTGCGTGCATACAACCTGAAAAATCCAAGAAACCTTACATTAGGAGTGCATGCACGGTACACTTATATAGGTTTAACTGCCTCTCTTTTGGAAAGGTTTTCCACTACATTTTGCAAAAAGAACAATGGGAATTCAGTTCAGTGGAGTTAGACAATGTGCAGGTCACACAAATTCCTCCATTCCTTCCTTAGCACGTCTTCATGAACCTCGGGTTATGGATAGGAATTGGCGGAATTGGTGGAACTTTTGACCTTACAGTATACATGAAAATACAAAGTTAAAGAAATAACAAAACAAAAAAAAAAGAGTAAAATCTGACAAACATGAATTCCATCCTTCCTTGTACTGTAAATTATACGGTAAAATTATACTTTAGTATAGAGTTCCTGGTTTTCTTTTTCTGACATGTTGTAACCATAACGTGAATAAAAATATGACCTCTATTTATGTGATAATTAATATTTAGTTATCATTTTCTTTTGCATTAGACAAAAATAATCAAACATTTCTGTTCTTCAAACAGAAAAAAAAATCCATATGCTTTAATTTTCTTTAGAGTGTCCATTAGAGGTCCTTTGGTGTGGAAATGTGCTGATTTGCATGTGAAATTGTGTGGAATGGAAATTTAGCTTCAAACGAATGTATTGTTTTTAGCACAAAGAATCCTAAGCTGTTCCACATACAGTAGACAAGGACCCAAAAGAAAAGTAGTGGCAATTCTGAAGAGGCTAATTATTTTCCTAATCTTTTGATTTAAAACAGCCAGAGCAATAATAATGCTATGAACTGTGTGGTTTTTTTGTTTAGTTTTTTTTTTTGCTAGGTGTTTGATGGCTCCAGGATTCCGCTGCCATCCTGATGTGCCATCCCAGTGCCTGGGTGTTCACTGACTAAACAGTTCAAATAGATTGGGCTTAGCATGGAGTTTGTTGCTAAGGCTTTTGTTAGACACCTAAAAGAGGAGGTGGTCTGTGCACAAGGTAGGCTACAGACATGTCTAAGCTAAGGCTTAGGCCCTGACAAAAATGCAGTAGTTCTCTAAAGCATCCTCTCTCTACTTTTCAGATGGGATTAGACTTATACATTCATCTCCGCTAACAGATTTCCCTCCTCTAAACCCTCAATGGGCCTTTCTCACAGTTGCTCACATAATCACATTAGCTTTGTCATTAAAAGGGCCCATCTCAGCTCCCACTGTCTAAACCACTTTAAACACCCATAGGACTTGCATATATTATCAGATTTGAGTAGGAATGTTCAACAATTACCACTTTTTCTTTGGTAGACCAAGAAGTACTTAAAATTTCGATTTTCTTAATTGGAAATAGTCCAATTTATTGTGTGTGTGTGTGTGTGTGTGTGTGTGTGTGTGTGTAAAACTAATGTGTCTGGAGCTTCATTTAAATGTTAACTTGAGAGCAAGTACAGCACATTCCACTATTTTCTCAGAAATATACAAAAAAAAGTCATTGCAAAACATTTTTCCTCTTCAATATTTAATATGTTCAGCGTGATACATACCGAATACAATCAGACATCTATAACAAACACCAACCACAGAAAAGGAAGTTACTTGTGAGCGAACAAGGATGGATGATTTTAAGATACGGCATGGATACGTATTCGAACACATCAGAAATTGGAATGGGAAGCTTGGTGGAAGAAGGGATGTAAAAGGATCATCAATTAACATTCTAAGAAAGAACGCAATTCATCTCTAGCATCTTATAAATATTTATGCTACTTCTGAGATAAACGAGCAATCACCGACAGCAATCTTGTGTTTTATATCAGCAGAGATCAGTTCTTCGAGACAGTATTAATAAAGGTCTTGATAATGGTAGATGTTGACTTGATTTCTTGTGTGTTCCACAACACCAGAGTGATTTCTATGTTTTAATTTCTTATGCCGGGCAGTTCCCCATGAAAAGCAATGCTTCAATTATGTTTGTCACACAATTTCATTTCTAGTAACGTCCTGCTACACAAGGATCTAATAATCTAACATATTGTATAAAGACATACCTCTACATGTGTAACAGAATTAATCTGTGTGATTTGTTTATTGTGTGATAAAAGCCATTCCTGTTTTCACTCTAGAAATCAGACATGGCAAAGTGATTTGTCTGCATTGACCCCTGTTCACCTCTGTGAATTGAATTTCATTGTGTAGCAAAAAGCACACATGTTCCTATTAAAAAGCAAAGGTCTTGTTTTTTTAAAGGGCTTGTAAAAACTTGTAAGAATAAGTTCAATGTACAGTACCTTAATAGGCCAGGGTGGGAGGTGCTGGAGGAAGTTGGCCTCGTAAGGGTAATCAACCATCGCCAAGTTCACCCAGGTCTCCTGGAGCCAGGCCTTGAAATTGTTTACATCCTCTTCCTTCAGTGGAGAACACAGGCCAAACTCCTTCGACAGCCACTGCAAACCTTCAGCTGTGCACAACCAGTGAAGGCAATATTCAGTTTTAGCCGACTCCATCAGAAATAATACACACAGATATAGAATAAACATTTTTCAATTGTACAGAATATTTCAAACAATTGTTTAATCCTCAGGAGTCTCATACAAACCTGTTGGGGTCATATTGTTGATCGCTGTCCATGATCTCCTGATGTTTTTGCTGCAGTTAATGCCGCTATTGGCAAAGTCCTGGGTGACGATTTTGTAGAAGTCCCCGCAAGGCACCAGGTCAGTGAACTGCCAGATTGGAGCAGATGCAGCTAAAGCACTGAAAGAAAACAATAAGATTTAATGTTTTCTTGTACCAGATGTTAGCATGAAAATAAATAGATAATATAATATATCCCTTAAACATCATTTAAACAATACGGATCTATTTATTTCTCACCCTATAACTACATTGGGATATTTCATCCTCAGCCAAGCAGCCAGCATTCCACCGTAGGAACCTCCAATGGCAATGACAGAACTGTTCTGGGCTCCTGGCACTATCTTCTTTATCGACTTAATCAGTACTGCAAAGTCAGCTAGCGCCTGCTCGGATGTCAGGTAGTTCAAGTACTTGGCGCTCTGAAATAGACATGTCAAGGCCTTCAAGGAAGCATTGCATCATAGACAGTAGTAAGCCAATGTGATAAAAAAAATACTTTTCTTACACTGTAAGACTCATTTCCAAATGGCATGGATTCTCCATAGTAGCGATGTTCTGCAAAAACCAGCATGGCTCCCAGTTCCTCTGCTATGTCCCACATGAAGCCCTGTGTCAAGACAAAAAACCCCCACATGCATTCAATATCAGTCATGACAATCCTAAACTTGGAAATACCTCCAGGATATACTGTATATAGTACGTTATATGAACTAGAACAAAGCAATTAAATGTGATTATTACCGTGTTGTTACAAAACCATGTGATGTCTCCTTCATTGCCGGTATAAAACAGAATTGGGCCGTTGTTCGTGTGCCAGTGCTGGTCGTTGACAAGGTACCTCTGCTTGAACATGCCATTTTCCAAAAACCCAAAGTGATCAATCTGTGAAACAAAAGAAACCAGAATAGGACAAAGGCATTTCTACTCCTGTACCATAGAGAGCATCCTGACGGGAAACATCACGACCTGGTTCGGGAACAGCACCATGCAGGACAGACGAG
>JAOTQY010000050.1:16117675-16129307 GCA_026413445.1 Dolichallabes microphthalmus
TTTTGATCTGTCATCTAAGTTCTATTACAAATAAAATATTGACTTTCGCCATCTCCACATCATTGCATTGTTTTTATTCACAATTTGTTTAGTGTCCCAACTTTTTTGGAATCCAGTTTGTAGATATATAGATACAGTAGATATAGAAAGATATATATAAAATCTGGATTGTTTGGAAGTATACCTGTGCAGAAATAAACAGAAAAAGAGATGACAAGAATGATTAAAATGAAGGCAATAAGAAGGAGCATCCACACTTTGAGCTTCCAACAAGCTTGTTCATTCAGCTCCCTTTTCAATCTGCCGAGATTCCCCAAAGGCTGCAAATAAATAAAAGGAAAGGATATGAACACATTAAATTACCTGGCCAGACTAAATGCTTCATAAAATGGGAAAATACATAATAGTGGTAATCTTATTTCCCACACACGTTTTACATGCGTGGGTGACATTTTAATGAAGAAAAAATTATAGAATTAAACATGTACAACAATAAATAACTTCAAGTAGTTGTTTGTTTGTTTTTTATTTTAAATATACTCACAGACAAAAGAAATGTTGCACTATTAAAAATTTTTTTTTACAAAAACCCAAAATCTAATTCATAATTTAGTTTGCCTTGTTAATTTAAGAAAAATTTTATTACTATCATGCGCAGGAAAGTGTTACTTTATCATGGATAACCTTCTTAGGGGGTCTTGGTATCAGAAGTAATGAAAACATTGAGTGTGCATTTTTACTTCACACCATCATGCCCTGTTTGGACAATGCTCGCAGAGAGAGGTCCTTCGGACTGCTTCAACTTAGTACAACACAAGCCAGCGTCGACAGACGGTTTACAATTGCCAGGAATACAATTTACAGGCTGTGTAACTCTTCAATGACATTTGGTTGCAGATGGATTTGTTGGATGTGTAAGGAGAACATATTGTGGGCCAATGTTGACACTACATTATTGTCAATGTCATCTGAATTTTGTATAAGTCAAACGATCTTGCTTATGTGACAGAAATCAAATCTGTAATAAATAGTTATGTGCAACATTTCTTTTGTCCATTAATACATTTCAGGTCCCCCAAAAACTGAACTAAGTAATCAATGTTCTACAGGTCATAAATACTAGGGTTTCTGTGTGTATTAAGGTGGAACAGATTAGAAAGGTGGACTGCTTAAGGTGTCCTAAAGACCTTGGTGATAAACAAGTACAAAAAGAACTTCAAAGAAAAAAAGGGCTTTTGTAAATAATTTTCTATACCTTATCAGGACTTTGTCCTTGTTGGTCTCTTGAAATATTTTCCACAATACAGTGTTCTCCATTGCCATCAACAACCTGAGTATGCAAATAAACATGCACAGCACTGCACTACAGACATACAATATGATGATTTACTTACATGCTGAATACCAAATCAAATACTAATCAAATACAAATTGATATATACTGCACTATTTCAAACATTTATGTTTGGCTAATGAATATGACATGAACCGGATGCCACTCTTCAGTGCCTGGTCATTTCATTCAGGATGCCATGTTGGCACGCCAAATGGTTCAGTCATTTGTTTTCACAGAGATTGAAAATGAAAGCAGTCGGACCTGCTTTGCTTCTACTGAGAACTGGGTGTGGCCATGGAAGTGTCACCACCGGCAATAAATAGAAAATGTGACTCATTTTTTAAGTAAACAAAGATATGGACCACAATGCTGCCATACTATGGTTTAACACACAAAATAAGACTGTTATAGTATGCCGTAGTGACTTCAACACTCATTAGACATTTTATCAGGCTAGGTCACCTTGTCGATACACCTGGTCTGCTGCCTGTAGCCTGAATGCTTTTATGCACAATTATTTAAGTAGTTTCAGCCAAGAATTACACAAACACACACCACAAAACAATACACAATATACATACAAATGTATGTTGTCACATGACACCCATACTGTATGTGATTCTTCCCTAAACTGTCACCATAATGTTTAAAACACACAACTATGCGGAATATCTTTGAATGCTAAAGCTGTAAAAGTTCTCTTCACTGAAGGCATAGGGCCCAAACCTGTACCACCTGTGGATAAATGAACTCCGTTGTCAGATGTAGTTGGGAAAGTTTGTGTGAGAGATCCTGAGAAACCTATGTATCTAACCTGACCTGACTCCCAATGAAAAGTACCGGGACTTTGTTCTTTGCCTTCTCAGCCCAATTGTGTTTTAATGGGCTTGAAGGCCCACAGCCAAATGCCAAAAACCTAATGGAAAGCCTTTCATGAGGCTGTTAAAGCTGCAAAATGTGTTTGTAAGTGAGTGGTGGGGGGGTGTTGGGTAAGGATGAGATAAGATGAGATGAGGTAGACTCCATCTCCTAACTGTACCAGTTTATACACACTTTTTAATGTTTTGTGTTTAGTGATTTATTTCCTACATTCGATAACAATACTGGAGATTACAAAACTAAAACACATTTGGAATTAGGTACGTACTGTATATATTAAATAACAATAACAGTCAGTTGTCAAGTGCACTTGCAAAACCCATTAACCACTATGATGAAACTGGCTTTCATGAAAATTATTCCAGCATGACAAGAACTTAGCTCTGCTGCAGGGAAGAAGCCTCAGAAATCCCCAAATAAACTTCACAGATCATAAGTAGCAGACGCATCTCAATATCAGCTGTTCGAACTAGATTACTGCACACCTTCAGGATTGTTTTACAAGGTAGGAAGAAATAAAAATCTTGGAAGTAGAAAGGGTGTCTAAGGTGAAAATTCTGACTGGCAGTGCAAGTTTGAAATGGTTGATGAAGAGGATAAAACAGCTGAGGAATATACTTTAGTATTTCTTTGTTGTATATGTACTGTACAGTACAGTGTGAGACATCATCTTACTTTTTTTTTATCACTTTTTATATGCTCGTAAAGTTGAGACTCGGTAGATTTTGTTCATGGAGAGATTTATGGACTTACAGGTGACTCTGATAGCAGGTGGCTGTGTTCACCAGGTGTACTGTGGTTTGAGCAGCTTCCATTTTCTGGGCAGACCTGCAAAAAACAGCAAAGAAACAGAACGCAGGAATCAGTGGTTTCCAGAATAATAATAATAAAGAGGACCTTAAAGTGGCAGACACGGACTTTTTTTTTTTTTACTGCACTTCAGTCAACCTTACAGTACCTGTGCGCCATTATAACCTACAACAGGCTAAACTTGTCAAACAATAACACGTAAATAAAAACTTTTGTGTGTTTAATTTAGTTTGGAACTCCATTTTACATTTCAGGAAGAAAGAAAAAGCAAGGAACGAAAACAAACAAACAAAAAAAGTTTAACTTCTTAAGCCACTAAGACTGTGTTGAAGTTCACCTCAGCTCCAGGCTAAAGAGACGCGTTTGCACTTGCCCACACAATCACACGCACGCGCGCTATATCTTTATCATTCTATGTGTGTTTCTTATTTCACAAATAAGGTTGCTCTCTGTGATGTTTCACTCTTTAATTAACTTTTAATCCCAAATAAGAGATGTTCAGACGCGTCTCTACCCCCTTCGTAAAGTTGGGTCGTCACAGATTAACAAACAAAGTAAAACACACACACAGGAATGTGAAATGTGAACCGAATCCTTAGACTCACCTCATCCCGTCGTCCTTCCAAATCGTTATTGTTGTCGGGTTGTTTTATATTGTGTAATTCCACGTCCACGTTGAAAAAACTGGTCATTTCTCACGGGGCTGAGACTCAGAACTATTCTTTCTTACCCGGAAATCAGGCTTTAGCGAGAGATGTTACGGTACGCAGAGTGACCTGCCAACTCGCTTTGGATGTGAACTTCAGATATAACTTGTTAGCACTGAGCATGAAATCGGTCCCAGTCTGTATTTTTCCAGTTGGGGGAAATATGAGTAACCTCCTTCTTCCGGCTTTTACATGAAAATCGAAAGAAGCGCCTGTGAGAGAGTCAGCCGCACTACAGAGACTACACAGGACTGAACGAGACTGTAGATAGAGATCTACTGTACAGAAGAAGAAGAAAAGAAATGACTCTCCTACAACTACAAAACATCTAACATCTGTTTAGAGAATTCATTTTCCATGAGAGTAATATTAATAATAATCCTTATTCTCCTTGTACTTCAAAGAAACATTGTCAGGTGGATTGTCTTGTCTAAATTACCACTAGTGCCCTTTAATGTCATAAAATCATCTCAAAATCATCCCAAACAAAATCCTGCCTCACACCTCACCTAGCGTGTTCACTAAGTGGAGCCCACCTTTATGGCGTTTTTTTTTTTTTTTTTTAATGATTTATTTCTTATCAGTCTACAATTCAAATGGACCTCTATAAGCTCACCAATCACCTGATAGTATCTGGGAACTGGTTAAGGGTTGCCTTCAGGTTAGTGGTTCAAATCTCACCGTTGGTGTGTATATATACGTAGTCTGCATGCTCTCTCCGTGTTTGGTGGGGAATTTAGAGTCCTTCCAGTGACTCTAAATTCCTCCCACATGTCACATACATCAAAAACATATGATGCAAGCTGACTGCCATTTCTGTAGGCATTTCCAAATTGTCTGTACAGTAGTACTGTATATAATTGTGTGTGTTTGTGTGTGGGCACATTTGTGCCATGCCTTGAGTTGGTACCACATTCAGGATGCACCCCGCCTTGTGACGTAAGTTTCCCAGGCCCACCTGTGACCCTACACAGGATAAACAGTTGAAAGATGAGTTACACCTGCAAGGAAGAATCAGCAAAGTAGGTAATAAGTAATGAAAGGGCCAGTAGGTATTAATACAGTATACACAGCAAGAATCATCTGTTCAGTGTTAATGTTTTCCCTGGACTGGATGGAGTAGTACTGTACTGACAAACTTCATAGCAGCCGATTAAGCACATTCAATGATTACAAATGAAGCTACTTTAAACTTCAAGGATGCCTGCATTTAAATTACCAATGTGGGCCAAGTAGCAATGCTTCAAGAGGAAGTTGTAGCTACTGCATTTAATGCTGCTGTGTCCCTGTCCTCTCCTTGTTTTTATTGGTCATGTAAGAGAATTAACTTGGTTTTCATCTCCTTAATCTGGCATACACATAATTCATCACATAGCCTTGTACTCCAGTATACCTAAATGCACACTCTTATCTAGTGCTGCCAATATTCTTAACAGGATCTAGGCTAATTATTTTCTTTTCCACCTGTTTTTCCTTTCTCTACCCATCCAGAGGCAACTGGAGATTGTGCCAGCTCCAGTAGGCAGAGGCCAACCCTGCGAAGATCTTGAGGCATCCAGAAAAGGACCACATCCAGATGGATTCTGATTCATGATGGTTTGGATCTACACATGCTGCTTCTGAACTTCTAGTGTTCCAGACCCCCTCTGTCCTCTGTACCTGCTGACTCATCTCTGTGCTGAACTGGACTACATGATAACTAGGACAACTTTTGTTATACTGAACTTCCAGCAGCCTAACACACATGATGTCATTATAATATAATTTCTGTTATCTGTTATCACCCAAATGAGGATGAGTTCCCTGTTGAGCCTGTTGACACATTTCTTTTTCACTCATACACACTTCCATAAATTTTCTCTTCATTTTGTGAAACTGCTTTGAGACAATGACCATTGTTAAAAGCACTATATGAATAAAATTTAATTTAATTTAATTTAATTTAATGCGGCCTTTGAAAGGTTTTTGGAATAAATACAACTCCAACTTAGAGGTATAAATACTCATAAAATTACACATATTGTAAGAAAAACATAAAGTATCTGAATCTTCAATTTCAATCCCAAAGAGCCAGATTTAAGTCATATTCTGATTATTTCTTTGCTTGAAAAGAATGAGTTGCCAAGTTGTACTGAAAATATAATATTGTGGTGTTCAAGTGAGCTCGCATTTTCGACAGGATATGTGAACAGCAAAAGACCTTTAACCTCCCGAGGCTCAGATGCTGTCGTGTATGTTGCAATTTCCCCCCAATGTTTCTCTTTAATACCAACTCATAACTATGATTGCAATGCCATCAAACAGGAAGAAGTTTGACAATAGAATCATACCTAACACTCCTCACATGAGGCTCTTACAAGGGTATATATAGACAATGTCATACGGCATCCATTCATTATCTATACCACTTGGTCCAATTCTGAGTTGTGGTGGTGGCAGAAGAAGCAGAGATGCTCAGACATCCCTGTCTCCAACAACTTTCTGCTCCAAGACTAGTCAAGATATAATCCCTCCACCTACCCGGGTCAACCCCGAGCCGTGACTGATACAGTACACCTCCAACATAATTGATAAGGGGACATCCTTATCAGGTGTCCTTACCACCTAAACTGGCTCCTCGTGATGTGGAGAAAATGTCATGTCTTCATATAAGGACATTCAGCTCCTACTTAACTATTGACTTTACTGAGCAAGTACTGTATGTTAGAGCAAAAAAATCAAAGACTTTACTCTGACCCTGAGGGACTATCACTAATGACATACAGATCCAATTTATTAAATGACTGTCCCAGCCCTGCTCCTGGATTATCTCTGGCCTGCTTCGATTTTGGTATTTTCCCCGCTCCAATGTTAAGTCATAAAGGGCTGTTTCCATGTCCATCTTATCTGCAAAGAGAGAGTGTTTGGGTTCAGGTTTTCATTCTAGTCAAGCAGGAGGCACACAATACTACCCGTTTAATCAGTTGATCTTGGCTTTCAGTTGGCTTCTTCTAGGTAACTCTATAAGGGTATAGTAATAGTAATACAAATAAAATATATCTATTACTAATGTAATTCAAGTCAATACACAAATCTTGTACATGAGCACTTTTATTGTCATTCCTCATTAGAAGGAAGTTTATCTGGAAAGGAAGAAGGGAAGGAGTGGCTCAGAGACTGCAGAGAAAGTTTCTACAGTAGGTATCAAAAAGCCAGATTACTGATTGTAACCAGGGTAGATTTTACGAGGTGAAAATGGTTTTGCGAATATCAAACAAAACCTTGTCAACTCTCATAAATAACAATTTTATTATTATTAATTCTTATTTTTGCAAGTGAATCACACTGGACCATAATGTGTGTATGTGTGTAATGTTATATTGATTAATTACAATTAATTAATTACCAATATGGATTCATATCGATAGAATTTAAAAAAAATTTAAGTGGAAGGAGTTTTAGGTACAGTATTCATGAATCGTTGCTAGACTGCCCCCTTGTGAACACTGCAGAGTGCTTCACATTTAAAGAAGCAGTTTCACATTGTGTTCATTAACTCTACATGTTACAGTATTTTCAAAGAAGAATTACAGGCCAGTACTAAAAACCAAGCAATTTACATGTTTTCATCTGGCATACAATTTTAGCCTCCATGTCCAATCCAATCCATAGAGCTGAACAGCTGAAGGTGGATTTCTGGTTGGTCTTGGACTCAAACTCAAGAGCTTGTGGTAACAACAGTTTAGAAAAATAAAATATCTGTTAATATTTTTATTTATATCACAGTGCTGTTGAATTCTTAAATCTGATTGGATTTTGATCAGTAGGTGTGCATTCATTTCATATAACAGTTTGTTAGGCTATTCCTTAAATGTAATAAAGTAAGTGTTGAAATTTAATGGGAGTGTTTTTGTAGTATAGAACCACTGTGCTACCATTGTATCATCAATAATAACATGAAATTACAATTCAAGGTATATTGATATCCAAACAAATGTTTACAGCCACATACCATTTTTTACAGAAAATTATCAAGGTTAAATAGTTTTCCTGAAGGATTGTTTGCATAGTTAAGAATGCTTTGTCACCTAAAGAAAAGAAGAAAAAAAACATTATATACTCTGCATAGCATTTGAGGTTTAGTAATAGCTGCTAGTAAGATCATTCTCCTTAACAATTTCTTAACCACTCTCATGCCATTAGATTCTATTAACAGTTTAAAGGCTACGTTTTTAAGCTACACAATATCAGAAACAGAGTTTCTAAAGTGTACACTGGTGAGCTGATCCAGAAAGTGAAGGGAAAAGATCAGAAAAGGTTTATAACCTCCGCAAATTTAATGCACACTTTGTTTTCTGCTCATATTGCAACATTCCTCGCCACTGTTGGATGGTCAACCATGTAGGGCTTGTTAACGGCTGTGGTAGTGGCTGCACAGTTCATTCTAATGCATAGGCTTGGAGCATAAATTCAGGTCCACTGTTATAAATTATAACTCTCTGCATTTGGTCCGTGTTCTTCCTCTGGTAGACGTCTTCCACTGCACTCTCCACCTTTCACAGCTATATGTTTATCCATCTCAGTCTGCAGAAGCTTGATCCGGATCTTGATCCTGGAAGAAAATGGATTCATTTAAAATCGGAAAATCACAAGCAACGTGGCTTAACTGATGTTATAAATGCAAGGAATCTCACTCTTCTTCTTCCAGATATATTTTTCATTCACTCAAAACATTTCAACTTTTTTAAACAGATGCTGCTAAAATGAACGATAGTGGTCATATACGTACTATATTCTGCTCAGCCATAAAAATATACTAATATTTAATTGAATCACTCTGGATAGAAATATACTGCATGTTATAACATTGCATACGTTTGTTGCAATGCATAAAGTGGTTACTTTATGGTTAAGATCTTATATAGATGACAGGAGAGTTGAACAAGTCCATTAAATCTTCCACAGAATATTCCAAAGACTTTTACCTTGGTTAAGGTTGTGGCCAATTCATGTGTAAAAACAATTCATGCTCCCAAAGATACCTTTTTATACAGTATAAAACTGATTAATTCCAGCATTGTTGCCCTAGAGTACAGCTGTGTCAACAGGGGAGAAAAAAATCCACAGATGTTGTAACCTGGTAATTCAGTTCACTCACATATAAGCTGACATAATATTGCTGAGCCTAGACCTGACCAACTTAAGCAACCACAGATCATAAGACTCCCTCCAGAGGTTTATACAGTGATCCCTATGCATGATGTGTGTATCGCTTCATGCGTTTCCCTTCTCACCCATCTCACTGGGTCAATCTGGACTCATTAAACCGCATGGCCTTTTTCCGTTCCTCCAAAGTCTATCCTTAAGCCTCCTAGCAAACGTAACCATTTGTCAGGTTTTCTTATGACCACACAGCTGTTTATTCCCTCAAGGTCTTGTCTCATTGCTCTTACTTTCACTATTGAACCCAGCTGTTCTTTATATGATGCAACTCCACTACATGTTTAAGTGATCTCTGATCACAGGCTCATACTTAATCTTTTACCAAGATCACAGGATACATCTTAAGACATATTTGTTTAAGAAAGAAATTATTGACTTACTGCATCAGTTAGGATTAAAAGATTTGTTTCCAGCTGAAACATATTAATCAGTGAAGTAATCTTTTTTTTTTTTAAGTATTTTTAAAATACACATTTGAAAAACTTAGAAATATAAATGGATTTATTTCGTTCTATGAGATAAAAAGGATCAGTTGTGGTTTCTTAAACTGTGTTTCAGACAGTGTAGGTCAAATTAGATTTTGTTCTTCAGACTTGAGCTGGAAATTCAAGAAAAATCATTTCATGTGGTGAACTCAGTGTGATGCTACTTGACATGACAAATATACAATAACAACAACTACCAGAGACAAAAACAACACACAAAAAAAGGATGTGAGTGGAAGGCATCACACATACAGTATAAAAACCAGCATAGAGCAACTTCTCAGTGTTTGTTGGTATTGTTTAAAATATTCAAATATGTTCATGGCTGGAAATGATCTTTACAGTAAATATAATTTTATAAAGCATTACTCAGTATACAGTACAAGTGGCATGTTGGCACTGTAGTCAGTATTTGCCTACCCTGCACTACTCACATTAAGTCACTATGACAACCATTGTATGTATGCAAACCGCAGACTGACTAACCAAACTGGATTTGGATTTGGTGACACAGAATTCACTAATGTGTATAATAAGTATGTAAGAAACAAATTAGATTTTGTCTTGTGTGTCAAAAAAAAGCTTTTGCTAAAGTTCAGAGAACTAAAGAAACTATGTTGAAAATAATGTTGAACCATTTATCTATTTATCTCATGGTGCTATCTCCAGCCAACGCTCTAACATAACTGAAAGCTCCTTTACATAAAACGTTGTGTGGTTATGGATTCTTTCATGATGCATCTTCATGTATCATTAGTATGAAATGATTACCTCTGCATCCATGTTCTCTTCAGTAGATTCTCCTGAAGCTTCTGCTTCTTTCCATGAGATGTCTGTCTCCTCTGCGTTGGATTCCTCGAGTGCCTTTTCATCTTGTTGGTTGTCCACAGATTCTGAAGTGTCAGGATTTCCTGAGCTCTCTTCCTCTGCTACCTCTTCCTTGCTCTCCCTTTCAGTATCTTCAGTCCCTTCATTGTTCTTGGTCACATCATTATGTTCTTCCTGCAGCTCTGTGTCTTCTACAGTTATGAGAGGAATGGAGTTTTCCTGGCTCTCATGTGTTTCCTCTGGAGGAACAACCAGTGCATCCTTAGTATTGCCATTCTTGTCAGGGCTGTTATCAGGACTCAACAGATCAGCTGGAGGCCTGTTTTCATCAGGTGTGTCTGGAACCCCTTCTTCACCTGCTGACTTGCGGTACAGGCGAGTGGGTGGTCGCCGCTTGAAGGAGAGCCGGACTCGACCCTGTCAAGAACAAAAAAGCAACACCGACTCAGTATATTGCTGGCATAGGTACATTAAACAAGAACTATTTTTTATAAGTCACTTCTAAGATGTATCTAAAAGATGATTTTGGATTTTAAAGGGAAAAAAGTATTTTTGTCATTTTTAGAAATTTTTTGTCATTTTTAGACATTTTTGAGTTTCCAGTGTGTGTGCTCAACCTAAAAACATGAGAAAACAAACATTGCCAGGCTAGTTGCTCAGCTGTGCTGTGCTGTTCTTTGAGGGACCACTGAGATCTATGTAGGGGCCAAGGGTAGCTCAGTGGTTAAGGCATTGGACTATAGTTCGGAAGATCCCAGTTTCAAACCCCACAACCACCAAGTTGCCTTGAGCAAGGCCCTTAACCCTCAACTGCTCAGATGTATAATGAGATTTAAAAATATATACTGTATATGTAAGTCGCTCTGGATAAGAGCATCTGCTAAATGTAAATGTTAACTTCTTCAAGAAACAGTACCCTTTAGAGATTGCTATTATTATTAATTATTTTGATAGATTTGATACCAACTACCTGGACTCCATATTAACATCAATTAACATCAACTGTTACACTGGACTGCCTGCCACATAACACACAGTATGAATGCAGATCAATTCCTGCTCTCTGTTTCACCCAAATGAGGATGGGTTCCCTGTTGAGTCTGATTCCTCTCAAGGTTTCTTCCCATAGTCATCTCAGGGAGTTTTTCCTTGCCACTGTCGCTCACCTGGCTTGCTCACCAGGGACATTCTGACCATTTTGATTCATACTTATTCACATTTCATACAAACTTAAGTAATGCTTTTGATTGTGTAAAGCTGCTTTGCGACAATGACAATTGTTAAAGGCGCTATACAAATAAAATTGAATTGTTGTTGATCTTTCGGCTGCTCCCGACAAGGGGTCGCCACAGCGGAATATCCAGTCCGCACAACAACTTGGCACA
>JAOTQY010000050.1:16320330-16332676 GCA_026413445.1 Dolichallabes microphthalmus
GTTGTTGTGCGGACTGGATATTCCGCTGTGGCGACCCCTTGCCGGGAGCAGCCGAAAGATCAACAACAACAACATATTTTAGACTAAGACAATGACAAGCAAACTAAGCAGGTTTCAATCATATATTAAGATGTCACAGGTGTAGATGACATAGACAAACATAGACTGCCTGACCCCCTCCCTGCACCCCCCCTCCTCCCCCAAAAAGAAAAGTTTCATACTCTTTCAACTGCCTTTTGTTTTGATTATGGGACACAATGTGGCAGCTAATTCATGTGTGAAATGTATGCCGGATTCACATGTGGCTCCCAAAACCACTCTTTTACAACTTGAGTCCTGGAATATTTCATCTGTGGCATCAGGGGGGAAAAAATCCACTGGTGTGATTCATGGAGGAAGCTGACTTCATTTTATTGCCACATACTGTTGTTGACCCTAGACCTGACCAACTGAAGAAAAACCCAGAGGCTTGTACAATGGGCACTATGCATGATGGGTGCACTGCTTTATGTGCAAATTACGTTTTTTTTTCCTCACTAAGAAGTGGTTGTCACAGCTGTCTTGTTGCACTGTGCATGTGGGATTGCTCATGCTTTCACTACTGAACGAAGCTGCAATTCATAATGTCGCTGCAACTCCAACAAGCATTTATACAATTTGTGGGTTTTTTTTTCCAGGTCACATTTCTTTCATGTATTTCAAAGTCAAATCACCTTTATTAATGAAAAATTATATACTTAATGAAAAACTTTCTTTCCTGAAAATTTAACATCTGCTTAAGTCATAACAATGATCATCATAACAATGATCATCAAACACTGACTAAAAAGCAGAAAGTGGCACATGCAAACCCAACACGAATCCTATTAATGCCTGAATACAGCTCCATTCCCTTGAATAAGAAACAAGAAGTACAGTACGTCCCCTTCATAACGTTTGTGGTCTACACTGAAAACCTACTTTCCATCCAAACCAAAATAGCCACGATTAGTAGCTGGCTACTGGGTTATGAGATAAAATGATGGTCAATTCATATTTTTAAAGGACCAATGCCAAGCCACCGTTTTGACCTAGCAAGAATGAAGAAATCAAATCCAGACACTGGACTTTTATTCATTAGTTGAATTGAAAGTATCTACATTACATGTTACACGGCTGGTCATTTCACTTGAACAGTACCCTGTCCAGTTCCCACGGGAGAAATCTCCAGGCTCTGGGACACGGTTGATATTTGTTCCTAGTCTCAATAGCTGCCATGTCAGCATCTGACCTCATGACCTCATGACCCACTTTTGTCCCATTGATCGCAGAGGTCTCAATGTAACAGACACTAAATGAAATGATGCATATTTGTTGATTTACGAGGTGTGATAAGGAATTAAAATATTGACTATTGAATTGAGACTGGGAACACTCGCTAGAGTAATGAAAGTCTTTAAAAAGATTTTACATTGTAAACCTTTTATGTTTCATTATTTAAATTCTTTTTGGATTGTCTGATTTTTTTTTTCAAGGATTCACTGTTCACTTTCTGAAATGAAACACCAGTCTATAGCAGAGCATCATCCACACATGCTCACACACTCATTTAATTCACACCTAGAGACAATTTAGAACAACAGTATGCTTAAGGAGTTGGGGAGGAAACCAAAAAGGCCAGAGGAAACCCATGCAGAAAAGGGAAATCACATGCAAAACTGGGGACCTTGGAGCTGTGAGGCAAGATTCTGCCATCACACCTATCTTCTTTTATCGCTGAGAAATCCATCATACCGGTTTCATCTAATATTTCTAAAGAATATAAAACAAAACTATTTCTTATGCTTCTTTTGTGTTGAATAGAATAGAATGTGTTAAGGATAAACTGAAACCGGAGAGTAACATAGTCATGTTTTACCATTTGTTGCCTTTATAAAATACATACACGTCTGTCTGCTTTGCTAAACTGCTGCGAGGACCCCCAGGCATATCAGAGCTTAGACAGCTTAGTGTGAACGTCTGTGTGTGACTTTGCTATTAAGCGAGGTAAGCATTCTTTGATGCGTGAGGATTTTTACAATGAATGCATCAGCTGCCCATGATTTGGACGGAAAATCTCACAAATGTGCAGTGGAGCGATGTACTTTCATCCTGGCGATTCCGAATGATTAAATGCACTGCATGTATAAATAATGTTCATATTAACAGTGTGAAAGTTACCACAAATTTAAGGAAATCTTATTCTCGGATGCATTATTAATGCAGAAGGCATAAAGCAAACAGTGCAGTTTGAAAACGGAAAAATGCTTATACTCCAAAAAACATCATTATTTCCACCTTGCACTGACTTTGGCTGAGCTCTAGATTCAGATCCATCCTTACCAGCAAAAAAGCAGATACTGAGGGTTTGCTTGTTTGGTTTACAGGATCAATGTACAATGTACACCAGCTACACTGCTGGAGGTCTAAGAGATGAAATAAGATCTGCCTTAATGTTTAGAATAAACCAAAATAAGAAATTCAGCAACACCCTTACTACGCTTTGGGTTCAGATTATTCTTTCTGCCACTATTTCCAGTATGAGGCAACATAGTGGTGTACAGTAGTAGTTATCAATGTGGGCTCGCACCTCCAGAGTCTGTGAGCCTTGAGTCTGTGTGCATGGAGTTTGCATGTTCTCCCTGTGTATGGTGGGTTTCCTCCTTGTACTCTGGTTTCCTCCCACAGTCCAAAGACATGCAGATTAAGCTGCATAAATTGCCCATAGTGAGTCAATGAGAGTGTGTGCTTGTTTCCCGAGTCGCCTGGGATAGGCTCTATGCCCATTTCGAGGCTATACAAGATAAGCAGTATAAAGAATGAATGAGTAAGTGAATGAGTTTCAGGTATGTTAGCCTCTTGGTTCATGACTGACTGACAGCAGAATTAAAACTGCACTGCTGGCAGAAGGTGATTGATTAAGATGTCATTTTTATTTTAGTCAAAAGAAAACAGAGAAATAGACATTAATCTTACCAGTGCAGACATCAAACATGAATACATTGGCATATTCAACATATCGCTATTTAAAGTTCCAAAACTTCACATTCTTAAGAATTCTAAAACTAATTTCAGGTGAATTCTTTTGTGATTGGCTCAGGAGCTTTGACATGTTGTCAATGTCAATATGTCCACTTGAGGTGTAAAGAAAATCGAAATTCAATTAAAATTTTATTTCTATAGTGCTTTTAACAGGAGACATTGTCATAAAGCAGGGACAGGGAGAATCTCCTTGAGACAATATGAGTTAGAAACCTTGAGATGAACCAAACTCTGCAAAAGGTGGTAAAACTGTTCAGTATGAGCTATTGTGAATAAAAATCCTGGGATAAGCACATATTCTTTATGATTACAACAGTGGTTATTAAGTAGATTAATAATCTTTATGTTAGTCTAGATTTCCTGGTAATATAGGAGGTGTCATAAAATGCTTTAAGGCAGAATAAATCTTTAGGGTTTCAGAATCATTCTGTAATGTGCAACTTGATGAGGCATGACTCAAGGATGAAAACTCAACATTGCTTTTGCTTCGGTCAAAATCCATAGTTGCAGTTGGAGCACAGGTGGACAAAATGATCATAGGCCTAACCAGAGAGTATGTCAAAATTTAAGAAGCATGGATTAAGTATAACTTCAGAACAAAGGAAAAAAAATCAAGGTGGGGCACAAAAGTGGTGAACACTTTACGGTAATTAAAGGGCGGTGACAGGCCTAGAACCGAAACAAAAGCTCCTGCCTTGAGCCGAAAAACAAAGAAAACATGAAAGTATTACTTGCTGCATTGGTGCCCACTGCAGCTACAAAAGGCTTTGTGACATCATCTAAATTCTAAATTCAAAGCTTTCATGGAAATATAAATTCCTGAACAGCAAAACACCCCATCTAGCTAAGAAACGGCCTTCAAACTTAATCAACAATGTTACCCCGGTAAAATACATACAGTATGGAATAATGTAATAGAAAAAAAGTTTACCAAGAATAACACTCAAAAGATAATATGAAATATTACCAACGACCTACAGTACAAGTCCAGTTTCACATTGTTTGAGATCTCTTTATATGAAGAGATCATCCAGAATGCTGCTTGGTATTTCTCTGTCACTTACTGTACAGACAGACTGAGACTGACTGTTCCTTCGTCTCAGAAACCCTGTGGCCTTTTGCTGATGTGTAGACATCTCTGAGCCCACCAGTCGAAACAGATAATTAATCCCGCAGCAGATTGAGCCTTACAGAATGCTGGAAGGTAGATCTTCTTCAATATCACTCTGTGCTCAGCTTCTGACATCCCCTCTGATAAGGCATTCAGCCATGATCAGTGCACCATTGCGCTGCATCCTCCTAGAGTTCTTTCATCAGCTTAACAGCCACAAAAATCCATGTGAACAAAGATATCCCTATAGCTCACTACCACTACAGTCTGAGAAGCTGATGACTTTGCCTCTCAAAAGATAAAGCAATTTCTTGGATATACTAAATGCTCTATGTTTAAAGTTCTAGTCAGCCATTTTGAAGTTGACTCAAACACAAATACACATTTGTACTGTACCTCAGTATAGTTTGAGGTGTGGGGTGGAATATCAGGATCCAGATGTGCGAAGGTGATAAACACATATTCCAGAAGTCTGCATGCTGTACAGTAATTGCAGCCAAAGTTGGTTGTACATATGGACCCAAGCTGGTGAATACTTAGGGTATGCAATTAAAAAAATGTCTGCTTTTTGGTTTAATGAACCTTTGTGTCACAGGTCATTCCATATATTGTGAAAAGCAAATGATAAGAATCCTGATAGTCCATTTCAATTGTAGGTAGTGACGTTACAAAATGGAAAAAGTTCAAGGCGGGCGAACACTTATGAAAGGAACTGTAGCTGTAAATTTCTTCTGTTCTTACATCATGTTGCAGAATCATAAATATTCCCATCTAAGTGTTTCTTCGCCAGTTTACTCACCGCCTTTCAGGGGCTCTGAGACATTATAAAATAAAAACTGAGTCTTACCTCAGGTATCTCATACCACATCTGGAACAATAATCAAATTCAATACAGTGTGCAGGAAAATAGTGCCCGAAACATCTGGATGCAATTTAGTTCCCCAAAAATCATGGGAGGAAAAAGAAGGCAGAAATTAATTCACATAGAAGCATACCAGAGCCAAAGCCAGTCAAAAGACTCCCTAGGTAACAGTAACTGCCTGCAGTCTCAATACAATTATGTTAACCTGACTTATCTGAACTGAAAGCCAGATGTTAAAAACAACTGCTTCACACTCACATGACTCATTTCATTCCTTATAAAATGTACAACCAGCATTAGATCATTTGGTAAAGATGATCAGTTCAGCCTTTTTCCCTTAGGCAACAATTATACAAAAAGCACAGTGTTCTGCGACATGATGTTTTTGTTTCATATAATGAACGAACTGAAGAAGCAGTGAAGTGGTTTGTGCATGGATTTTATCTGGAAGTCACAATCCAGGATTGGAGCTTTAATCAGAACAATTAATCAGAAACCGTAACTGTGGTTTATACTTCAATCTACTGAAATAAATTATGTGAGAATATTTGCCAACAAGACTAAAGTCAGCTCTAAAAAGACAATGTAAATACTGCTTTGGGATTGATGAGATCTTTGTGTGGGCACATTTTGCAGGCTGAGTCAGTTATCAAGTTGATGAGATATGAGATTTACAGTTATTTCTGCTATACTGAACTAGTGACCAGAGTGAGTAGGTGACAGCATAAAATCTGTCTAGTTAAAACGGATTTGAATCAAAGCGTGACCGATGTGGCTGGAAGCAGTAGCTCTTTCATCACTTTTGACCTTGTGTGTGTATGGCAGGAATCTGAGCTTTAGTTTCTGAGCTTATTAGTGCAGTGGTCTGTTTCATCCAGACGAGTAAAGCACTTGTGCATATAGTGAGACTTCACATATAATGGATTCCTTTACATATGCATATATTTTGTGTGTGTGTGTGTGTGTGTGTGTGTGTGTGTGTGTGTGTGTGTGTGAGCATGCTTGTGTGTGCGTGCATGTGTATTTTTTTGCTTCAAACGCCCCCACCCAACTTTCCCAGACCACTCATCAATATTCCATGCCTTCATTAGCACATGCATAAAATCTTTGAGGGCACACAGCCCCAAGCCCTACAGCACACACACACACACACACACACACACAAGCTGGGAATGTCCAAGATCACCCCCTTTCACATGAGTGAGAACAATAAGAGCTGCCTACCCACACACACATATCCCCCTCCACACACTCACATATCCCCCACACAGCCATTCCTGAAACTCAATGTCAGTGTGTCCTATGAAGCTTCATCAGTGTTCTCACGATCAATGCGCTATAGTGGATTCATAAAAAGGTGAGTCTGTAGAGTCCTTTTCCTTTCCCATTCTATAACCATGTTTACAATCTTGTACCTTCCAGGCATCTTGATAAGACTGAAGAAAAATTCAGCTTGATGTAATGTAATTAAAGATTTTCTACAGATTAGGCATATTATTTGTGTTTCCATGATTGCTACCTTTAATTGTTTACAAAAAAATAAAAAAGACGACACAAAATGTGATTCATTGCATATAAAATTGCAAAACTAATTCATACACATAACCACAGGCTCTCTACACGCATTATTCAATTCCTGAGAGTCCCATCCAGTGATCCATCAACTCCTGACAATCTATCTACACCCATATAAATTGCTTTTAGATGTAAGTCATAAAAATAATAAGTGAAATTCGTATTTGTAATTTGCTTTATCTACCCCTCTATCTCTTCTGCTGCAGACCTCCCAACTAAAATCGATGTGGAGACGAATAAGCAGCTAGAGATGAAGGGACACCTTGTTAAAAACTCCCACTGAGAGCTTTAATGGATCATAAGTAATGCCATGAGAACGGGTGGCCATGCATCACCCTCTTATAAGACACGCTTACACACTTGAGCCTAGTTAATGATATTGTCCATGGAAAAAAAAAAATCCTTTTCCACATGTTCGCCTCACACCGTTAAATCACAAAAGGGTATATACTGTAGAGAAGCATGCTCAGGAAGCTTTTCCTTCTTGAGCATCCTATCTAGCAGGGAATGTATTTAAGAGGAAGGAATGAGATCCCAGTCTAACCTTGTGATAAAACTCACGTGAAACGAGAGCTTCAGTTCCTTGTGCAGTGAAGACAATGAGATCTATTTCACATCAAATGTGTTTATGAGTCCAATTCACTTTGGTACAGCCCTGTCTTCCTGTGATGAGTGGCCAAGGCAAAATTGATTTCAGCAGGAGTTGAAGGTAAAAAGTCTCAGATTACTGTACTGAAAGAGATGGAAAGATGGCTCACGAGCGAAAAACTACCGACCAATGAGCTACGTGAGCAGCGAGATAACCTGAGATATTACAGTCCATTTTTGAAGCTTTACTTTTTGTGATCTTCTAACAGGAGGAGAAAAGTTCTTTGATCATTCAGCGCAACCCCTTACAGGCAGAACCGCAGACAGGAGAGTATCTGAATGGTTCCAGCAGACGCAGTGGAAAACAGATGAACGTTAAAATAAGGTGTGAAGCACGAGGGATTTCGTGTGTTTCAGGCTAGAAAGGCAGATTAGGCACACCTGCCAAGGATAAATACAAACACACAAAAGCCAAGTCTTTACAAATCTTAGCAAGTCTGCCAGCAAATACTCAAAACCAAACACAAGATAAAATATTCAGCAGAAGTGGACCACGACCATCCTCCAAGGTCAGCAGTGATGGGGAATAGGCCTCGTACGAGAAATCTACCATCACCATTCCGCGGTTTCTCTTTCCCTGGATACCTGATTCTTTGCCAGGGGCCCCATTCTGCTTTCTGTTGTTTAGCTAATACTAAAATAGGATTTCTCACAGCAGGGAATGAGCATCCCTCTCTGAGAAAAAAAGGCACGGTGTCCATTAAAATGCCACAACAAAAAAACGGGCTGAGAAAAAAGTAAACAAACAAATCCAAGCCACTCTCTGTGGGCATGCAATGCAAGCTAATCAGAAACAAAGCAGTGGCCCATTAAGCCATTTCTAAGAAGACATGGCTAATGAGGAGGCCTCTTTGTGTCTTTTCAAATGAGCAAACATGGCTCCATTCTGAGGTATTCATTTGAGTTTATACGCCTTTACATGTCGGTCAGGTTACGGATATACCTCCATATTTACTATTCGGAAATGCTAAGTGTGCAAAATCCAGTGCTAAAACAACAAGGCGCCTAAAGAAATGAAAATAAGCTTATATGTGTACTTTAATATACCTTAATAAGTATCTGTCAACGATAAATGAGATGAAACTGGCTGCCGAATGAGCTAGCTACAGCTGATGCCACAGGAATGTTATAAACTAGCAAAGATTTTGGATTTTACTTCAGCAATAAATCAAAGTGAGCTATGTAAGCTAATGTTGTGTCAGTATCTCACATGACTTTGTTCTAACTGTCCAAATAGAATGGAGCTAGTGTAGGAAACTGGACCATGGCTACAATTATGGTATGCTAGTTAGCCAGAGTCACAGCGACACCCCTCATGTCATGGTTCCCATGGTGTCAAAAATAATGGTGTGTTGGTTTCTGTTATAGTCTTGTCTGAACAACAATAAATCAGTATGTTTTATACAGTGTTTTTGTATTTGTAATTTGTATTTAGTTTTAAAGCTAATTATATGTAAGCTAGCATACTTCTGGTGATGGGATTGTGATTCAGACAGAAATTAACTATAACAAAATACTGAAATACTTAGAATAAGCGCTGACATTTTAGAAATGTGTACTCTTATTTGACATTACAAATAATTATTGAATCAATAAGTCAATTTTTTTCTGACCTGAGTGTTTGAAAATTTAGCTAGCTACCAAATTGACATGGATTCTGTAAGACAGGTTTCTATATTTATGGTCATGGACGGCAGGGTGGGTGAAGAACTGAACAGATCTTTCCAATGCTCCATTAATAAGTTAGAGACAGAGAGAGAGAGAGAGAGAGAGAGAGACAGAGAGAGAGAGAGAGAGAGAGAGAGTTTATTACACATTTTGGGAATGATGCCAAGCTGTAGATACCAATTACTGTGAAGGATGAAGGTGGTAGAGGGATTAGAGATGCCCATGTGTGGCCAGATGGCATTGATGTCCTAGTCAAAGGTCACCTACAAAATAAGATGCTTGATGGCTGCTACTTCACCTTCATTAATTCATCATATTAATAGTTTTGCTCTACAAAAAAAATTAACTGCTCCTCAACCACCAGAATTATTGCATAGCTCCATTATTTAACACAATGCAAAGACATTGAAAGGCCTGAAAAGTGCTCAACAAGCGAACTGTGGGATACAGAAAGAAAAGCAAAAATCTTATCAATGTCTTTCATCCAGATGTTCCTTCAGGAGGAGCTTTTCCAAATGCCAAGACCCCATTACACTGTGCTATATAGGTATCTTACTTCTGACACAAGCGCCTAAATGAAATGTTATGATCTTATTAATTTGCTTGAGAAGGTCACCATTGATGGCTGGTCCACGCATCGTTCACTGGGTAGAGACACGACTTGTTTATTTATTTCTAGGCCTGCAATAGCTTCCTGTCACCATACGGCTGACACCCCCATAGGCGTTGGCTTCCGCAACATCACCAGATGGAGCAACCTGGGATGGGATGCAGTAATACCAAAGGGGTTCTTGCTGTTTCTACTTCTACTCCCTCCTCTCCCTTCTCTCTCTTTTATTCTTGATTCCCCCTCAGGGTCCTCTGATACTTTCCAAACACTAGAAAAACGCTTTTGCCAAATGGGTTAAGATCCAACATTGCAATATCGTTTTCTGTTTTCAGGCAAAAACCCAGATTTACACATTCAATTCCTTTTTTAATAACTTCGTTTTCACCTTATTCAAGGATAATGCATTATTGCGATGCCAAAATAGCAAGCAAAAGTGGATTTAAAAACCAAAAGTAGGAGCCTTTGGACTGGCACTCGATCAAAAAAAAAAAAAAAATGTTACTCCTTCAATGCTTTGGCAAGGGCATGCTTTGGCCCTTGTTTCTTGATCTGAGATGGTACTTGGAATCAATCCAATAAGCTGTCTTTATTGTGCCAGTGATAAATACTACCACTCCAGCATGGTGATGAATAGAGTGCATTTCCCCATGAGATCCGGACTGTCTATTACAACTCTTATTACTGTTCCCACCCTGATGGCTTAATTGATTCTCAGGTTTTTGCCTTGCCCTAGTCCTGACCAAACTCCAGTAATGAAACGCTTTTACACTGTGAAATACGAGCCCTTTCATCCAAAGATGCCAGCCTTTGATAAAAGGCACAGAGCAATGTTTAAGACCACCCCAATTCCACATTCAATCTCCATCCAGTCAGACAATCATAAATCTACCAGTGGAGATTGGATGCTGCCCGATTCCTGTTGTGTGTGACATGCTTTAATATATTTTCTCTCCTTTTCTTTTTTTTTTTCTCAACAACATTATTAGATTGTATCAAGATACTAAGTAACAATATGTATTCATGAAACAGGCCTACAGGATTTGAGCACAGCGCAGCCAGACAGTAGAATAACTTGTGCTGCCATTGGTGGTGACAGGAGCTGTAAGAAGTCATGAACATTTTTACACTTGCTCTAAAATCAGTCACACTGTACTGTATGTAAAAACAGCAATTTAACTCAGCCAAAGCACATTGGCAGCATTCGTGAGGCATGGTGGGTTTTTTTGTTGTTGTGTTTTTTGTGTTGCTTTCAGCCAAAACATATCATTAGAGCTAAAAAGTGTCTCACCTAGGTGAAAAAGTGAATTTTCAGATAGAATCATATAACCCTCTTTTTCATAATACTTAATGATTCTTACACTATACTGCCAAAAGTATTTGCCTACCTGCTTTCACATGTATGTGAACTTGAGTAAAAAACAATTCTTAATCCATTGGGTTTAATATGATGTTGGCCCAGCTATAACAGCTTCAACTCTTCTGAGAAGGCTTTCCATGAGGTTTAGGTGTGTATTTATGGGACTTTTTGACCATTTTTTCAGAAGAACATTTGTGAGATCAGACACTGATGTTGGAAGGAAAGGCCAGGCTTCGTCTGCGCTCTAAAGTGTTCTATCACATTGAGTTAAGTTAAGTTCTCCACACCAATCTCGCTCATCCATGTTTTTATGGACATGCAGTCATGTTGAAACTGTTGTGGAGTTGTTTTTCAGTCATTGGGTTCAGCCCCCTTACTTTCAGTGCAAGGAACTCTTATTGCTTCAGCATACAAAGATAGTTTGGTACATTTCATGCTCCCAACTTTGTGGGAATAGTTAGAGGATGGCTCCTTCCTGTTCCAACACCAGTGCATACAGCAAGGTCCATAAAGACATGGATGAGTGGATGACCTCAGCTCAATAGAACAACTTTGGAATGAATTAGAGTGGAGACTGCGATCCACGCCTTCTCATCCAACATTGGATTAAGAGTTGGATGTTACTCAAGGTCTTATGCAAGTTAATATGCACGTGAAGGCAAGCGAGTAAATACTTTTGGCAATAAAGTCTCCCATATCTCCCAATCTATGGTGTGTTTTTTGTAAATATGCCTACACATGTAACGTCTGGAATTTGAATTTAAATCTGAATTCAAATCTTTCCACTGTCATTCAGATAAAACTTGGCCAATTTATAGCCAATAATACATGAAAATACATAAACCTGCAGACATAAAGTAAAGAATATAAATTAAGATATTGCAGCATGAATTTGACATGGTAACGGGCACCACAGATTTTTTGCTTTCTAAGTTTTTACCAAAAACAATTTAAGCAATAATTTTTCCAGGTCATATGCTTCTAGAAGCTACACCAATTTTAGCACCAATACTCAAAGAAATATGAATAATTAGCATTTTAAATTTTTATAGTTTGAAGTGAATATAACACCGAAATACAGCATGGCCATTTTTGGGGCACATATAAAATCATCTCTCTAAAACGTTGACGAAATTTTACCTGAAGCAAGATCGGTCACTTCCATGTTGCATAAACTTCAGAAGTAACTTCTTTGGCACATACATTTTCTGTATTAAATGTATAACATAAACAAAAATAAAATCAGTGTTTTGACTACTGGCTATGTTTTTTCCCCCAAAGTATTAATAGAACCGTCTCTTGTTTTAAACATTCTATCTGGTTTTTAAGGATTGAGTTCAGAGTGCAGATATTGAGATGTTAACTGAATACAGTGTAGTAAGTTGTTGTTGATCTTTCGGCTGCTCCCGGCAAGGGGTCGCCACAGCGGAATATCCAGTCCGCACAACAACTTGG
>JAOTQY010000050.1:16381129-16396029 GCA_026413445.1 Dolichallabes microphthalmus
AAAAAACCCCCCCCCCCCCCCCCCCCCCCCCCCCCAAAAAAAAAAAATAATTCTGGGGAAATTCACTTTGATATACAAGCACACTTCCAGAACGAATTATGCTCGCAATCTAAGGTTTAACTTTATTCTTCTGTGTGTCAATTCATGTATCACCACACTGACTTAAAAGATTTACTTTCATAAAGACATTTTTTAATTTATATACGTATGTTTGCAATTTGAAGTGGTAAAATGTTGCCATTTCTTTATAATCCTACAGGTGGATGAAACTATTAATACTAAACTATTCACACTTCAACATGCAGAACAGAATAATGTGTGGTACAGTAGGAGTGAATTGTATGCTAAGTTTGTTCAGAATTTGGACAAAATCTAAGGGAAAAAAATAATGAATTAAGATATTTATAAAATCTTGATTCTTACAGAATTGCAATACAAATGAAATCAGCACGTGTCGTGATAATATTGTATTGGATGGTCCCTGGTGATTCCCATCCCTAATATATAGGATGAGACAACATTTTTATTAATATTGATGGTGAGTTACATGACCCGTACCAGTGTTTGAGTCTCTCCTCTCTCACACTCTCCACACACCCCTGACTTTTTTACCACTTGTACCGCATCTTTGAAATATGGTAGCATTCAAGCTCTAACAGCTGGCAATACATCGAAAAGTTTAAAAGTTGTGTTAGAAATACCATATGTAAAATATTCTTCTGCACGCAATTATCACCGCTGTAACTGCATTAAAGAGAGTGTATTATACTTTCTGTCGTGAAGCCCTCACAGCCTGAAAACTCTTATGTCCTGAAAAAATGGATTTAATATGACCTCAATGTGTGTTTGTTTTTCTCCTTGACAACTTTGGGAGCTGCGCAGTCTATTTCGTAGAAAACTTAACTGCTTCATCAGAGTAGGGTGGCTTGTCTTGTTATTGTCAGTCTTGTTATTGTTGTAATTCTCGATGTATTTATATTAAAAAAATGCCAAGATATAATTTTTGGTTCATGTTTCTTACCTCTAGTTCAGATGTGCAGAAGCAGTTGAAAAACTACACAACAAAGAATATTGCAACAGAATTATAGTGCATAAACCCCTTATTATAAAAAAGGCACATTTGAGAGCGCAGTGTTGCAAAAAATCACACGCATATCTACAGAAATGTGGAGGAAAAATGATATGGGCAGATGAGTCATATTTCAGCATGTTCTCGACAAGTGGGCGAGTAAATTAAAGAGGTGTATGCTTGACCCCTAGAAGGAGGGGGTCTGGTGACTTATACTGTAGGAATGTTTTTTTTGCTGTGGTTTGGCTCCACTTGTCTTTGCAGAGAGAACAGTCACTCGCTGTACAAAGCTATTTTTTGCTACGATGAAGCATTTCATCTTGATGGGCGTGGTCTCTTCCAGGTGACCCTGCCCCAGTGCACATGGCAGGAGGGCTTAACTAAATGCTTTGAGGAATATGACGGTGCTATAAATTATACACTGTTTAGTTATGTTACAATGCAAAGCGTTGCACAGGCCCATAGGGCATAACTCCTCTGACAGGTGTGCTGGGCTGTCTGGCACCAGGACATTCCAGACAGATCTTTTGGGTGATATGCGATGTGGGTGGGGCTTCATGGATCAGACTTATTTGTTTGGCACATCTGGCAAATCTTGTTTGAATTGAGATCTGGGGAATTTGGAGCCTGGATTAACAACCGTATACATAAACTTCTTGCCTCTTAAGCCCCATTCATGGATGGCTGTGGTGCACTGAGTGTTCTGATACCTTTCTCTCAGGCCCAGTTTTGAGTTTCTTGTTTTTTTTTCAGCAAACTGCAACATTTGCTTTTCTTTGGGATTAGACCATTTAGGGTGGCCTTTGCATAAATGTTAAAAGCAGTCAGTCAAACCATTTAATAATACTATTAATACTATTAATAATCATGATGCACCGATTATGTATAGTAATTGGCTTTAAAAAGATAACACCATTGTACCACCAGTATAAAAAGAAACACCTAAGACTGTTTTTCCATCAGTGTTTAGGTTCTTGGGGGGAAAAGCGGCATCTTTTTTTTTTTTTTTTTTCTTTTTTTCTTTTTTCTTGACGTTTTCTCAAGAGTGTATAAAATTCTGTAGCTTGTTTCATGACTACTGGACTAGATTCGGAAGGAGTATATATATGATGAAATGATTGTTGTCTTGCAGTTCATTTGGACACTCAAATGCAGATCTTGGTAGTTGCTAACAAAGTAAAAGCTGCAAAGTTTCCACATTTTATATTTCCTTTAGTAAGGACTAGTTACAGTACACAATATAAAGGATATGGCATGGCTTTTGCACAAGGCCACGGTTAAACAGCTAGCCCCCCCCCCCGCCCCCCCCAGGAGCTGTGCTTTCACCTAATTATGTACTATTATTATGACTTACAGCACCTTGTGACGTTTATGACTACTTATACCTAAAACATCCTGTTCCCTGTGACAAAGGCTTAGTTACAGTTATGTGATGCCATATCACTGCTAAATTCTCAAGTCTGATTGGGCAAAATATTTTATTAATTACATCATAATTTCCTAGAACAGCATGGCCCCTTAAGTGACACTACACTGGTAATTAAATCACAGATACTGTATGTCTTGATGCGTATTCTAATATTCTAGAGTTTCTATAGCAACGTCTCATTCACATGGAATTGTATGATGGATGTTTCAGATAATCTAAAACTAATAATAATGTTTTTCATCACAGAAGACCCTACAGGATTGGTAAGGAGCGAATGTTTATACCTGCTATAATAGTGGTAGAAGGAACTGACTGTAATTGTAGACTATAAATTACTGTGGTGTACACTGATTTAAGTACTATTTATTGGGGGGAGAAAAAATTCTGTAGTTTATTCTGTAGTTTATTCACACTAACCCTGACATTTAGTTAACCCGACTTGACTATTTTCTGTATGGAAGGGAAGTTTTATTCCTTACACGATAGTGAGAGTGTACATTCACTCTCCTATTGTGGTTTATTTTTTGTATGACTTCCACTTCATGAACAGTTTCAGAAATGAGCAGGATCTGCACACAGGTCTGTAAATCTTTCTTTAACCAAGAAAAACTGTGAAAAAGGCTGGAATGTTGAGGTTAAATATTGAGCAAAGACCTTCAACACACCAGGCGTTGCTGGTTAGTGGTGACTGTTAAATGCGTTATTTATCTGTTATGCCAGGTTCATACTTCTCTTATATAATTGAATGGTAGAATTTATTATATATTATTAATTTACAGTGTTTGACACTTGAATTTGTACAGATTTGTTTCTTCTCCTGTTGCCTATACTGTACATCTATAAGGTATGGTTTGGTGGATGAGTTTAAACAAGTTTGCTAGAGCAGTAATGTGGACAATAACATGCTCTATCAGACAGGAAAATGACATTTCTTCTATCTATAAATGATCTCATATGAAGAGACATTGAGGACAAAAAAACAAAACTGAATTATGTTTTAGAAATATGAAGATGTCATTTCAGTTTGTGGAAGATATCGGTTCCTGTGTTTTATTGTATTACATAGAGACAGGCTGACAATACTGTGTGTATGAATTTCAATTCTGTTTGGTTGATACAGTTACATAAAGCATGAAAAATGCATTGATTCTGAATCTAATTTCCCGTCATTCTATCAGGATACACGGATCAGCCACAACACTAACACAACTGCCAGGTGAATTGAATGACATTGATTATCCATTGTACTAGTAAACTGGTGACAGGATCATGGTGGACCAAAGGTTAGCCCATCTGGGCCGATCACACAGAAAAGCAAATGTAGCAGAAAATAGAAAGGTATCAGAAGACCCAGTGCACCATATTCTTAGCAGGCAAAGAGCTCAACGTTGTTTATCCGGCCTCTAAATTGGCCAGATTTCAATCCGATTGAACAGCCACTGGATGCGCCAGACAATCAAGTTTGATTCACAGAGGCCCCACCCCACAACCCACAGCACGCAAAGAATCCGACACTAACGTCTTGGTGCCAGACATCCTAGCACACTCCCAGAAGTCTTGTCTGGTCATGCGCCAAGAGGCCAGACTCTCCCCAGTGTAACAAGGCTAACCTACACAATATGTGCTTAATGGTTTGTATTTTAATTGGTTGCAATTTGATCTGTGTGTATAATGTTAATGTCAATAAATAAAATGGAACTTTTCTGTTTATATAAAATACCAAAAAAACCCTTTGAAAATCTGTGTGGCACATTTTGAATAATATAAAGAATGAAGTTAGGGCCTCCGAGTGGCGCAGTGGTAAAGCACTCGCACAATCATTCGGAGATCGCGAGTTCGATTCCCAGGTGATGCTGGAGCTCTAGAGAGAGCTGATTGGCCGAGCTCTCTCAGAGGGGTGGGATGAGAGGTACTTAGTGCTCCCACATTATTCCCGGCTTTACAGCCAATCAGGGTCGTCTGTGAGCTCACGCAAGCGGGTGTTACGTCCCAACGGTGCGTGAGCGAGCAGTTCGAAAAGATGCGGTCGACTGACGTCATGTGGTTCGGAAACACGTGATAGTCTTCGGCCCTCCCGACTGCGTGGTAGTAGAAGCTTAATGTGGGAGCCCCCCCTAGTGACTGGGAGGAATTGGACACGACTAAATTAGGGAGAAAATCGGGGAAAAATTTTTTTTTTTAAAAAGGATGGAGTTTATTCACTGGCTTCTTTATAAGACATTTAATTGTCCTATCAGCTGATTGTGTAATGAGTGGACAGATGAGAATTGTAAGACTGGACAGGAAGTCTACTGTAACTATAGTACTCTACAACTGAGATGAATAGAAAAGTATCTCATGAGAACCATCAAATCTTGAGAAGAATGGAAGTTAAACTCCTGTCAGGCCACAACAAAGTTCTAAGCCTACAGTGGGCACAGACTCATAGAAACTGGAGAGCTGAAGTTTGGGGAAAAAAGATGAGGAGCTCATTTATGTCACCCTCAACTGTCCTCCTAAAGAAACAAGTTGTTGAATAATTTTCAGTCAGGAAGGACTGGATATTTAACCAGATTAGGTATGTCTAGTTCTCCTCCACTGTAGAGCTGCAAAACCTTGATCAGTACTGGCAACATCAGGTATTGCAGTACTGTTTGCCCAAACACAAATGATAAGCTTAGCTTTAGCGCTAAGAATTTCTGGAGGATTCGTTAAATTGTCTCCATTCTGCTGGTTCTGATGGTGTACTGGATGATGAATGTAAACAAGGCAGCTTCAGCTTCTCATACAGTCCCCTGTGGAACTGCCCTTTGAGAGTTACCAGAACATTATGTCTATACAAACTTCACTATGATTTAGTTGTTCTACATCAAGCTGAGTTGTAGCTTATAAATCATTTTGCTGGTGCGGTACGGGGAGAAGTGTTGGGAAAAAGGCAACTGAGTAATGGAGCAAGGCTGCAGATGAGAATGGTTCTCCCATGAGAAGCTTACAGGTTCCAGTATGCTGCTATGTTCATGAGTCATGACCACTATTGTTCTGCTACAGGAAATTTCATGCTTGTTTATACGGTTATGCAGAAGTGGATTTTTTTTTTTCTGTTTATTCTTTTTTCATAATGAACTTAAGATGAAATTGTCACATTTACTTTATAGCTCCGTGAAAATTTTTTATTTACATTTTTTTTGCACATCCGAGTTACAATGCTGGGGTCAGAGCTCAATCAGATAGTGTGGAGGTCCTGGGGCTTGAGTCATCAACCTTCTGATCATTCACACAGAGCCTTAACTCTGTTTGAACCACCACTTTCAAATGACAGTTTGTGAGAATTGAAACTTAATTGGCTGAGAATCTTCACAGACATAAAAGGAAGATCTTTACTGCCATCTAGTGGCAGCTTTGTGTTGGACACTGTATCACTTGGCTTTGTACGTGCTCACACTGTCACAAACTTCATAAAAATAATTATGATGGTGAATATGTAGCTGTATTTCAAAGAATGCAGACTTTTCAAAGAGCTCACAGACCTTTAGTAAACCATTAACACACAGATGCATTCACTGTAACTGAATAGTAGGGGCTGGATCTGTACCAAAATGCATGCCTCTAATTGTTGCATGAAATCAATAGATTGTGTGTGTCAATGTATTGGCCTTGGGTGACTTTTGTTTATCTCTGTTGTTCACTGGAACTGTTTCTCTTTTCCAGTCACAGTCTTGAAGTGCGAGCACAGGTGGCCGAGGCCTTTCTTACCAAATTCCAGCTGTCCAGTGAAGAAATGTCCACTTTACGCCATGCTCGTGACAACCCCATCACTGAGGTATGTACACTGTACAGTATAGCCAAAAGTATTCACACACCCGACCAGCATGCCTGTGGGGCTTTGTGCTCATCCAGTCATGAGCATTAGTGAATTCAGACATTGATGGTCTTTTATTGGTGTTCAGTGGGGTATTTCAAATTAAAATTTTATTCATCACATACACAGTATGATATGAAGTGAACAACTTATACGACTGCTGTTGACCTCCGTATTACAAAAGAAGGTACAAAAGAGAGTTTTAGTGTGAATAAGAGAATTAAAAAAAAACTTTTAAATATACATAATATACAAGCAATAAGATAATGAAAATAAAATAGTAGAATAAAATAGAAATAGAAAGAAATTAAAGAATATATAATAAAAATAGAAAAATATAAAAGGTAAAATGAAATATATTTGAAATGTATCGTAGAATTAATGTAGTATTAACATTAGGGTGTATTTATAGAGCTTACTTAGGGCACAGGGTCATCAGTAACAGATTTTGAGCCTCTAAGTTTCAGAGAAGTTTCTGAATACAAAGAAATGCATTCTTCCAGTTTTGTTGCAACACACTGGGGAAGAACTGCATCTGCGTGTGAGATGCTTTTAATGTATATCATCAGGTAACAAGTAAGATGTGAGATATTGTAGGTAATGGATAGGTAATGGTAATTCGTATAGTTGTCTAATTACTGGATATATATTCCCATTGTTTATTATTATGAATTGAGCAAACACAATTTGGCCATTGTCAAAATTGCTAAAAAAAAAAAAAAATTCTGCTTCCAATACATCAGCTACAACTTCAGGGATGAAAATGTTCACTTGCTTCTTAATATATCCCACACACTTCCAGGTGCATTGTAACAAGATATTGTAACTCTAGCTGCTACTGTGACAAGGGCCAAATTCTGAAGGCTAGATGACTGGACTGGATCAATTTAAAAACTACAGCTCTTGTGGGATGTTCCTGGTCTGCTGTGGTCATGACCTGCCAAAAGTGATCCAAGCAAGGAAAACCGGTGAACCAGCCACAGGGTCATGGGCGGCCAGAGCCCACTGATGCGCGTGGGGCGTGACGGCTGGCCCGTGTAGTCCGATCGAGTAGAAAACTTTCTGTAGTTCAGATTGCTGATGCTGGTTCTGAGGGAAAGGTGTCAGAACAGACACTGCATTACTGGTTTGGTGAAAAAGAGGGGAACCTATTCAGTATTGGGGCATACATTGTGTTTGTTCTTACATGTTATCATGTCTATAGTAACAAGCGATTTTTTAAAAAATTTATTTATTACTTTTGGAAGAAGTATCCAGTGCCAGTGCTATGTTTTAGTTTCAGTTAGTTTTATTTTACCCAACATTCTTTGTACAACATTGTCAGTAAGGTTTTTTTCTTATTGTTTGAATGCAGGAATTCTTTAAAGCCCTGAGTCATGTGAAGAATATCCATGAAGATGTGAAGGTTCTGCTGAGGACTAACCAGCAAACGGCAGGGTGAGAGGAACACGAGAGGAAATTCGCTTTGACTTTTTTACGTGGATTCTTTCTCGTGTTGTTGAACTGGTGTGTTTCAACTTAGATTGGAGATCATGGAACAAATGGCAGTGTTGCAGGAGACATCATATGAGCAGCTGTACCGCTGGGCTCAGAGTGAGTGTGTGTTCACAAACGTGAATGTTTTCACACACGCACATTAAAACACAGTTCCAGAAACGTGACACATTTTTGAAATCATGACACAGATGTTGTGAGGGAGTGTAAGGGATAACTTATGAGGATCTTATGAGTCACATACAAATTCTGACTAATTACTTACTGTTTTTATTACGTTTATTATAATTAAAAGCATTCAATAGAGGTCACTTATATATTTCCTTTTTAAATTAAACACCCCCCGATTTTAAAGGAAATTATTTATAAAAATTTTTTATCTCTTGCCGATTTTGCATCTCATTTTCTTTTCTTTTTTTTCTTCTTTGTCCCTGGTTCTTTCACACGGTTTATCATAGATGAGTGTCGGGGGTTGACTCAGGAGACGTGTGATGTTCCTCCTGTGCTCAGTCAGGCCATGGAAGCTTTACAGGACCGGCCTGTTCTTTATAAGTGAGTACAAACACACACGCATACACACTGGCACTGTGTCAACTTGTTACAACAGTGTCTAGTGATGGTGTACAGCACTTCTTTAAAAACTCTTACCACTACAGTGAAGCTAAATTTCAATAACAGCAGCTCAGATTATAATTTCAAATGTAAGGTTTATAATGTGTTAATGCACTGATTTGAATGTTGTCATTCCTGCATTAACAACTTGTACAACAGGCATTTCCATGGCAAACGCACAAATTGGTTTTTTAAAAAAAGTGTAATTGATGGTAAAATTTTCATACTTCTGAAACAAATAGTTTGGAGATGGTTTTTCAGCAACAATTGCTTCTCTAAGGCCAGAGCTTATGTCCTTCTCTCTTTGCATTGTGTTAACACACACCCTGAATGTGTCAGACCAATAAACTGCCAAAACTTCTGCCTTTCTAGAGGTCTGCAGCTGATCAGCAGCACCTGGTTGCAACTTACCTTCTTAAATCCTGTGGAAGTAGTAAGGGGGTACTTAGTGTTGCCTGCATTGAATTGAAATGGGAGTACTACAGTAGATTTTAAACGTGACTGTACGTCATGCAAGGTGATCTTTAAAAGTAATCTAATGGATTTAGATTTAGCGTGGTTCATATTGTTTTTCATATATAGTTTTTATTTTTATTTTTATGCTGTTAATTCTTGACAACTATGACATAATGACAACACAGACAAAATAAGAGTCACATGAAGGTAAATTATTTGTGTGTAAATGAAATTTGCTGTACCGATATACACATATCTGCATCAGTATGAAGACAGAAGCAACAATATTTTTCACTTTTTTTATAACCCACAAACCAAGCAGTTGAACAATGTCCAGTTCTCACTTTCCATTGATAAAACATTTGTTTTTTCACTGACCAGTGAGAGAAAAATGCAACTCCTCTTCCCTTTACACATCTGAATGACCTCATGGTCTTTATGAACCTGCAGAAATCAGCCCCTACGCATTTTTTTCTTCAGCAATAGCAAAATTCAGTATTTTGATAGCGGGTTAATTTGTCAGATATAATCACAATGTTCTCACTTGTTTTATGCAGTTAAAAAAAAAAGTTAAAGTGAAGAAAAGTCCAAGTAAAGTGCTAGTATTTCTTATGGGAAAACTATCTGCCTTGATGGTATCTAAGCCCTAGTGAATCACTTGTATATGGGGATTTTAAAGATACTGTAGGTTTTACTTTCATAACTGCACATTCAAAAGTCTCAGTTTGACTTGAACGCCCTTCATATATCCTCCATGCGTTGTGGTTCTTCATAATAACCACATGGTGGCAGATTTACACTAAAGCATACTACAACAGATAAAATTTAACCAGATACACATTTAACCCATTTTTCAACATTTTCTAGAGTAATCCAAGATATTAGAACTGAAACAAAAACAATTCTATAAAAGAATTCTTTATAAAAAAGAAACCAGGAACAATGGCACCCTTGAAATGATTGAATTGGACAAGCCTCATTTAGCTGTACGTCACCTTAAAAAGCACTGTATTAGAAGCAGTACAACAACACAGGTGTAGGACAATGACTAATGTTACTGAAACACATTTGTTCAGCTCCACAATTGTTGGTGCTGTTGGTTAGAATTAAACAGGACTTTGTCTGGACAGCTTTAATAGCTTGCAAATGTCCTGCATAAAAGCCTGCCTAAGAGGTACACCTATAAAATAATGCTTCAGCGGTAAATGCTTGCTAAAAATTCTGAAACTCATATATTAGCTGATCACTGACAATAAGAACATAGCTGATATTGGTTAAGAACTAATGTGATTGCTTTGTATTCATATGAACAGTTTGAATGTAACGTTCACACAAATGTGACGCTCATACATTCAAAGCTGTCTATAACAAACCCTTTTCCCCCTGAAAATTACTATGTTCTTCTCTTGGAAGCTTTGAACTGTCCCTAGCATCGTATTTACTGCATTTAGGAGCCATGATGAACATCGCATGCATATTTTTTAATGTAAATTACACAGAGAGATAATACGCTACAACGCTCAGGACATGCGCAAGTGCTTTCTGCACAAGGAACCTGAGATATCGGTATGAATATCTTGGTTGAGATGTAATATATCTGCCAAATTTCACAAACGTCACAACCAAAACAATTTTGACATCATACAGTATTTGGCATTTATGCTTTATAACATCCTTCTGATTTAAATATTCTCTAACAGTGAATAACACTTGTCCATCAGACAAACTAGAAAAATAGTGTTATCTCTTTTTGCAGTCAAACTGTTCATAAACTGCCTCGCAAAAAAAAGTAACCACTTTAGAAGGGTCAAATTGTTAGCCTGCATCAAGCAAAGAAATCAATGAGGGAGATTTTAAATTCTTTGAATTGGATTAAGAACGGTATAATACATGGAAGGATAGGGCTGAAGGTCCTTAAATAATATGGTGTAAAAAATTAGGAACAGAGATGACTTAAACTCTTGAAGTTGCATCAGAACAAATCGACAGTAACAGCATCTGCCTATGCATAGTGCACCAATAACTCACTGGATTGGAACTAAAGAGGTGTATGGCTGTAAGAAAACCACTTGTTAGTGAGAATAACCAGGAAAAAAAAAACTTCAGTTTCCTAAGAAAAATAAAGATCGAACTTTGCAGCAATGGAGAAATGTCATGTGGGTAAAATGGTGCATCGCATCATGCTTTTCCCATCATGCATAGTGGCCACTGTACAAGCCTCTGGAGGCAGTGTTATGATCTGGGTTTGCTTCAGTAGGGCAGGACTAGATTCAGCTTTTTTTATGTGGCAATAAAATGAAGTCAGCTGTTGACCTGAATGTACTGAAAGACCAGTGGATAACAGTACAGTATTCTATTTCCCTCATGGCACAGACACATTCTAGGATTGATATTGTAAAAGAGTTGGTTTGAGAGCATGAGGAATCATTTTTACTCATGAATTGGCCACTACATGTTGCTGTAATTAAAGTTAAATGTGACTGAATCAAATCCTGGAGTGTGATTTTGACAGTTGACTGATTTTGAGAGATTGTCTAAAATGTTTATTAATGATTAGGTTTATTTTATGGCGGCACGGTGGTGTAGTGGTCAGCACTGTCGCCTTGCACTTCCAGGGTCCGGGTTTGATCCCCGGCCAGGCTCGATTCCCGTCTGTGTGCATGGAGTTTGCATGTTCTCCCCGTGCTTGGTGGGTTTCCTCCCACAGTCCAAAGATATGCAGGTTAGGCGTTCCCAAAATGCCCGTAGTGTGTGAATGTGTGTGTGTGTGTGTGTGTGTACCCCGCCTCGTGCCCTAAGCCTCCTGGGATAGGTTCCAGGTCCCCGCGACCCTGAATACAGGATAAAGCGGTATAGATGATGAGTGCGTGAGTGAGTGAGGTTTATTTTATAATACGCTTGTATACATTTTTATCTTATTTTACATTATCTGCAAATCTTTCAAACGAAAATCTCTTAAATAAACCTGAACGGAATAAAATAACATTTACAGATGCTCCTAAACTGAGTATGGGCTTAAGTTCTGATAAATGCATTTTGATGGCTTTAATACACCAAAACCTTTGACCTACATAGTTTATCCAAGCCTATCTTGAACATTTTGAATATCTTGAATACAGTTTTAAAAAATCATTATTTGAAGAACTATCAAAATCTGGGACTATATGAATATGTGTGAAGGCCATGTTTGGATGTTTTCTATTTTAATTTGCTGTGCTTCGTGGTTTTGACATGACTGTTTTTTTTTCTTTCTTAAAAACAATCCAATTTAATGTGATCAGGGATTTCTAAGAGGAATGTGCTGTTAAAGTGAATGTCTTTCTGTTTCCAAAGATAGTATAAACCTTGTGCCAAGAGTTATTTCTTATCACTGTTTCCCTCACAGCGAGGGTGTGAAAACATCCCACTATCGCTCCTTTGGTGAAAACTGCTGAAATTCTTTTCCTTGTTTTCCAAGAATAACTTCCAGTTAAAGAATAATCTGTGGGAGCATTAGTGAAATGTACTGTAAGGTCAGCTAATATGGCAATGTAGCGTTGATAGTGTTAAATTATGTTCCATTACACTTTTTTCAGATATATTTTCATACAGATAAAACAATACAAACACAGTAGAACAATGCAGCTGATTTGATGTTAAAGTTTTAGACATTAAATGTTAAATATTATATTCATATAAAAAGTTTATAAAGTATAGTCAGTGATTCAAACCCCAAACATTAAGATCCATCAAAGATGAAAAGAATATAATTTATTATCTCATTACAGTGGCACCATAAGGGGGTGGAATATACAGTATAAGGCAGCAAATAAACATTCAGTCCTGAATGTTGCTACAAACCGAGATGGCTAGTTGATAGCAAGTCTTGTTGGGTGTTCCTGATATGCAGTGGCTAGTACCTAATAAATGTGGTTCAAACACATTTTCAAACACATGAAAAAGTGGGTACTCAGTGCTCGTTAATTTATACAAGGGAGCTAGTGTTGAACAAATGGTTAATGCTGGCTGTCATAGGAAGGAATCCAAACGAACAGTTAATCACAGTTTGTTGTGTCTGGACCGGTTAGAGTGCCCATGTTTAAGGCTGAAAGCATTTACAATGGACGTATGAGCATCAGAGCAGGAAAATGGTGGCCTTGTCTGATGAGTCACATTGTCTTTTACATGGCCGTGTAGGTGCATTGCCTAATTGGGCAAGATATGGAACTACTGTAGTATATGCTGTGTGAAGAGGGCAAGTCTGATGCTCAGTTCAGTGTTCCACTGGGAAAACTTGAGTCCTGCCATTCTTCTTGTTTACCAACCTTGACAGTGTTTCAGACCAAGAACAGCACTTCCTTGCAGTGGCCTGTTTCAGCATGGTGGTCACTCTGTACAAAGTGTTGAGGAATGATTTGAGGAACATGACAAAGAGTTCAAGGTGTTCTCTTGTCCTCTACTGTAAATTCCTTTGGTCTCAATCTGTTCAAACATCTGTGGGATGTGCTGGACAAGTCTGATCCATGGATGCCCCACCTCCCAACTTACAGATACCACAGCACCCCTTCAAAGGTCTTATAGAGTCTATGCCTCGACAGGTCAGTTTTGGTGATGGGTGGTTTTAATGTTGTGGCTGATCAGGGGTATAAGTTTGGAAAGCATGGATAAACCTTACAGTAGTTCCAGACAGGTTGTTATACCTCAGATAAACATTATCCCTCCACACACACCCCCCCACACACAGATTTGTTCCCTCTTTATGTGAGTGTTTCTCCCCCTGTAATGTTCTGAGTGTACAGTCCCTGACTGAGGCATGGTCTGTTGAAGTCCAAGGCCAGTGTGGAGAATGGATGAGAAAGTGTATTTCTTTGATGTGTGCCAAGTCCTTCCACCCCTCTCCTCCTCTGCCTTTTCTGTGGCTGTTGTAGAGCTACTGTTTAGTCTGCTCAGCTCCGTTCTCAGCCTGTAGATCAAAACAGTGCTACTCTTCCGCACCACACCGAGCGCCTCCATTGTTTTCATTTGTGTGTGCGACCAGGCCTCTCTAACCTCACATATTTTTCTCTTACTCATTTTGGAGGTCAGGGTTAAAATGTGGACAGGAGGGCTTTGTTTTCAATGTTTCATTCTTTTCTCACTCTCTTTGTCTGTCTCTCTCTCACTCTCTCCGTGATTCAGATACACATTGGATGAATTTGGTACGGCGAGGCGCAGCGCGGTGGTCCGTGGCTTCATCGATGCACTAACACGAGGGGGGCCAGGGGGCACGCCCAGACCAATAGAGATGCATTCACATGATCCTATGAGGTAAAACACAATGATACAATCACTTTATACCCATCCTTTCAAAAGCACATTGAAAACTAAATAGAATTTTTCTTTTTTTCCGGCTCAAAACATAAACCGGTTGTTTCACAGCTAATTGAGGGTCATCTTCAGGGCCATGTTGTCATTTAGCGCTAAAAGCCACTTCATATCTCATTACATTACACACAGAGCACTCATCCTCATACTGACCCTTTTATTTTTTGGTTGTCTCTAAAGTGACAAATTCAATTCATGCCCCTAAAGACCGTAAAGGCAAACTGATTGTCTTCCAGGGAATCCTCAGGTCTTCTTCAAGGAATCAGTTAGAGTAAAGGGGGGTTCAGAGAAAGGGCAGACAATCAGATCTATGGATTTCTGGATACTGCAAGAGTGCCGTCCTGTTGCTGTTCTAACATCCTCCTCTCAGAACGTGCCAAAGGGCCTGGAAAGGAGAAATCAGGTTCTTAGTAGAATGCTGAGAAAGGATGAGGTGTGCAGTTCTCAGAATTACAGATTGTCCATGATAAAGAAAACAACTTTCTTTTTTGTAATGAGAAGCTGCTTTGTAGCAGTGTGATGTAGTAATATAGCACTGCGTTGGGGATGCTCCTTACCAATGCAGATGTGTTTATCTTGCATAAATGCAGATGAAAATCCAAATGAAGGAATGTCTTTTAAAAGATTGACTTGTTCACTCTAGAGCAAGGATATTATAT
>JAOTQY010000050.1:16405979-16418168 GCA_026413445.1 Dolichallabes microphthalmus
GCAATTCTAGATAAATGTCAGCCATAACATGGGAAAAAGTAGGCATAATTAATTCCTATAATTCCATAATAATTCCTACTGAACACTCCTGATACACTACAAATACTACATCTGCTTATATTGACGGTAAATCAATGTTGAGCATCAAAGAGGCACAAAAATAATGAAGACTGTAAAAAAAAAAAATAAAAAAAAATAAGATGAACAGAGGAAATGACCAGACAAAATGACTGGAGTAGTTGCTGACTTCTGAATTTCATAGTTTTTTTTTTTTTTAATAATTATTATTATTACTACAAATGTTTCATGTTAACATTTACTATTCAAGCATGCTCTTCATATAGTTAGTAGTGGACTGTTTCAAACATGTCACATCCAGAAGGTGAAAATGTCACATCCTTAATACCAGTTTATCCTAAGATATTTATTCCAAACATGACTAACATTTTCAAATCTACACTTTGTGTTCATTCAAGGCTCTTTCATGATACAAGTGTGATGTTTTCTGTAACTGTATTTACAATTCACAGTTTGTAGAATACCTGTACACAGATAAAATGCTTGTTATATTCAGAATGTAAAAGACCATATGAATTTTGAGGATTTGTTTGTTTTTGGCTCCAGAGTTTACGTTAAAAGTTATGCACATTAAATCACTGCTACTAAGCTTGTCCATGAACTAAGGCTTTTTGTTTCCAGGTTAATCCCAATGTCACATCAATTCTGAATGTTTGAACATAGCTTTCTACTCTCTTTCTTTCAGGGTCTGCTTTGCAACCTTGCAAGTATGGACGGTTCATCTCTGAAGGCAACTATGGTAAGTCTGTTAACAAATAGATCACATTGTAGTCCTCAAATTCCATTCAGTTTACCTTAGGTAGTACGGTATGCTAGCAGAGTAAATTACTCTGTTAATAAATTTCAGTATTGCAATTTAAATCTTGTAGGTCAGTGAGTTCTTTAAAATGCTACAAGAAAGCTTAGGATCAAGGGGAAAAATAAAGATAATTTTTTTTTTCATCTCCAAGAAATTGTCTCTGTTACTGTGAGTACCAGTGAATGCTGCTGAAATTATATCTACAGTAAACCTCTGGAAAGAATGAATTTATTTCATATACAGTGGACCCTCGGCATACGAAATATAAATTTTCAACTTACGAACCAAGATATTGGCTGGATTTTGCTTTTCGACGTATGAACGATCAAGCCGGTCGCACGTACTACCGGTTCTGCACACTTCACAAAAAAGAAAAACACTCAATATACCAAACCCCCCAAATGTAAATTATACAAAACAGACACAAAATACAACTATTCATAACTATGTGCAAAATATTTTGGTTTGTACGTGAATGTATGTATAGTCTCAAGTCCTGTGTACTGTGTGAGTGTGTGCATAAGTGTGTGCGGGAGTATTGTATCTCCCTCACCGGCTTTATGAGTCAATCCGGGAGCACGATGATGAAGAAAACGCTGTTCTATGACACTGCCCCAGTGTTGAGTAATGGTGAGTGGTAATGTATCCGCAAAGAAACCGAAGGATTCACAGTCTTAATGGCAACCGGTCGTGTGCGTATATAGTAAACAAAAGTGGAGCGTCAGCCTCGCGCCATCCGTTTAAACATGGCTCAGCTGACTTGCGTCCTTGCGTCACCGCTATTCCCCTTGTGATTTGGAGAGTAAAAACGCAGGACCAAAACAACTGACAGGACAATACGTCTTTGATTATAAAGTATACAATGCCATATTAAAAATGTAGGTTCTGTAGGTTTATAAAAACCTATTATGTGGCTGAGCTACATGTTATCAAGGAAATGGAGCAGTTTCATCTTTAAAGCAGCCAGTTTCTAAATGGTTTGATTTTTTAAAGATAATTATAGTGTTTGAAATGGGTAATATTGGTAATATTTTTGGGTGGCTGGAACAAATTATCTGCATTCTCATTATGAAGTGTGAAAATTCAAAATGTTTAATTTCGCCTTACGAACACGTTTAAATTCGTGTGCCGAGGAACCACTGTATTGTCACCCCTAATAAAGTACATATATTCCTCATATTTCCATCTTAAACTTCCACTTCTCTTATCAGTTTTTATTCACTAACACACACACACATATATATATACAGTATTTCATCTGACTCTTTTTTCATGCACAGGTCCAGTTCGACCGCTACTTGTCATCTCCTGACACTTTCGTGATGCCTCAGTTCAACTTTCTCCTCAGTGCAGCTATCAAGTGAGCCTTTCCTTCTTCTTACAGCACAATGCATTTTACTTTTCTATTTGTGAACTCCTTTGTTTGGAGGCGTGTAGTCGTAGCACCGCTCTTCAGTAGGAGTTTATGCACGATTAAATAGTTAGCTCCTTGGACATGAAATGATTCACATGCACTAATAGAAGGTTTCACGTCTGGATAAGTGTCATTTAATATAAACCCAGTCTATTTGTTCCTGGTCAGAGTTTTCTGTCGGGTCCAAGCAGAATGCAACATTTAAATTTGATACTGTAGATGATCTTGTCTTTTAAAAATTAACAAACCTTAGTCCAATATGAGATCTCGTGGGATTATTTTGAACGGTGGGACAACAATTAAAGTAGGCCACGAACTTGAGCTCAGTTACACCCACTGAGTCGAGCTGTTCGCCAACTAAAACTGACAGAAAAGAGCTTAAAACACTGGTTGCATTGCTTACCTGACAGGACTGCTGCTGTTTTTAAGGTGATGAATTGTACGCATAACGATTTACTGATCAGCCATAACATTAAAACCACTGACGGGTGAATTGAATAACATTGATCAGCAATTATACAGCAGTAAACTGGTGACTGTGAGCATAAATACTGTACGTTTCCATGTATTACTGCACCAAACGATTATTATTATTATTATTATTTTTAGGATTATGGTCCAGTGATTTTTGCAGGACTGTTTTGTCAATATTTTTCTACTGCATGGTTTGATCCTCTGAAATACTTGCTGGGTCTGCATCCAGATCCAGAATTCTACTGTAGATTAACAAGCCCTGGCTTATTAATGTGTTCTGCTTAGACACCAAGCACAAAAATTAACCTTGGAGTCTTGCCAAGCACTGACGAGCTAGGTTTGTGCTCGTTTACTTTAATCTCAGCGCACAGCTTATGAGCACTGTTCAACAAAGCGCTGCTATCGGAGCTCGGAGCTTACATAGAATCTGACGGATCATACATAAAACCGAATCCCACTATAGACACCAAATAATCTGGTAACCAAGAGAGACTGTATGTGCATCTGTTCCGCCTCCTCCCCTTTCGCCTTCACTGCACGAGTATGCTTTTAGCAGGAGTGTGGTGTTGCTCTTTGAGGGAGAAAAAGAGAGACTATCTGAATCACATTGTTACTGGGAAATGTAGCAGGGCCGAGGAGCACTCAGTGTGCCTCAGGTTAATGTTCTCTATTAACGGAAATGGAATCGTGGATGGGCCAACCACAGCTAATTATCCCCTGGTCCATTTCTCCCTTCCCCCCCCCCCCTCTCTCTCTCCCACCTCTTTCAAGCACCGAGTCTCACTCGCCTACACATAACCGCTACATGTGGCACGACTACATGGCTTTCTGGGAGAGTTAACCAGAGACAGATTGTTTATTTCAAACCAGGGATAAACATAAGCGTTATGCATTTCATAACATACATTTCCAAACAAACTTATATTATAATATTCACAAAATGCACATGGCGAGTACAGAAATGTAGTTTTCAGTTGCAAATTTCGCTTAAAAACCCAACATTTTCTTATGTTTTACTACAAGAGCTAATCTCTCAGGGAGCTGCAGGTGGCACTGTTAGCCTTTTCTGCTGAGCATGCATCGGCGTTCAGTTGAACATCCTGGATATAGGCTTATTCCACCAGCAGCTTAAAACAGGTTATGTTTATAGTAGGTATGTGGTACGTGGTGCATCACCTACTGTACAGCCAACCTTATAGTCACTTATGATTATATCCTCGTGTACTCAGGGTAGATTGTGAACATTGTATTGGGAAAATTATACTGTGTGTAATATTAGTGTAATTGGATCAAAAATTTGCAATATATATAAAATTTTTGTTTGTTTTTTTTGAAAAGAGCGAACTCCTGTAAATAATATATTATTTATATAAATGTTAATATAAAGGTTAGCACAGACACTAACCTTGTGAATGGGACAATTTGGACCAGTTTTTCTTTATGACCTGTGTAGGCGTATTTGATTGCGTAATATTTGTCAATGACATCACATTTCACCAGCAACGTAAAAAACAACTGGACCGTGGAATAGAAATAAGAAAGCACATGAGTCTAACACAGATTGTTATGAGTGGAACAAGTACTAGTAAAGGTGCTATGCCAGTCTTCCTCCTACCTTGCTGTTTAGATAGTATTTAATAGTTTTATGAATGTTTAGTAATAACTTGATGTTTAGGAGCAAATTTAGCAAAGTGCAAAAAACAACTGATTAGTTCAAGCTGGGCAAGAGAGGATTTGCATGGCATTTTAAATTTTCAACAAGCACTTAGAAGGTCAAAAAGAAAAGGTGAATAGTAAGAAGTATCTATTTTGTCTTGTAAATTAACTTGCATAACAGCCCTAGGATTTCAATAACACTTGATTTAAAGTAAAAATGGGAAGAAAGTATCGCTTCAGAATGGATATTTCAAGTTGATGATGCTCATGCATCTGTAACAATTATTAAAAAGTGAAAATCGAAGCAGCGACAAAAATAAGGATATGTGCTGTTTCACATTTAATTGGTTTGAAGAGCTACGCTGGTTACTGTAGTGTTGTATTACAAGTGGCATTGCTGCTGATTGTTATTTAAATTTGACCTGCTTACTGTAACACTAACAGCACATTAATCACATCGTCCTGATTTAAAGAGAGATAAGTCTTTGATCAAACTGTCAACTGATTACTGATTTACTGTTTCAGAGAGCAGATCTTTAAGCAGTCCACGGAGCTGGTGTGCCGTGCGTACGGGGAGGTGTACACAGCCGTAACCAATCCGGCGAATGGCTACAGAGAACCTGAGACCGTCTTACACAGATCCCCTCAGCAGGTACAGACCCTGCTGTCCTGAGACACGCCTGAACAGAAAATAAATATTATATATTTTTAGATATTATATATATTATATACATACATACATACATACATACATACATACATACATACATACATACATACATACAGAGGACAATGGATAAAATCATTCACACACATACACACACATCGATATCCTGAGGATCAGGTACCAGCCTGTATATGAGACAAATGATGTGGATTCCGGGATGGAGTATGACCTCTCTAGTGTGTGTGTGTGTGTGTGTCTTTGGACTTTTAAATCACTGAGTGTCCTTCCACTCCTGCTCCCACACTGTTGTGGGTAAAACACTTTGTCTGAGGGAAAGAGAACAACTCACGCTGAGGAAAAACACACACAAAAAAAGGAATAGAATGTTCTTCTCGACATGAGCGTAGATTCCTGCCGGGAAATTTGAAAGAAAAATCTCCAGACCATTTTCACACTACACACGAGCAAAGGCACAAACATTTTGTAATAAATATTATATGCAAAACTTTTATGCCTCTTATAAACAAATTTACAACCACACATACGTACAGACATGACTCCGCTCTGCAATCTTAAACAGTTCTTCCTTTCTTCTTGTTAATTAAACTGCATTAAATGGAATCAAAATGTCCACACACTGGTGTCTTGCTGTGTTTTTTTTTTCCCCCCTTCTCTTGTGCCTTTTTTTCAAAGGGATAGTTAAATGAAATTTTGTGGCTGACCAGCTGAGAAAGCGACCAATAGCATAGATTCTCTCACACAATGGTGCTTTTATGTTGTGATCGCTAGTCACGCCTGATTGCTAGTCACGCCATCATTTAATTGCAGGCAAACTGCCTGCCAGGCCTCATTCGTCAACTATATTTAGCTTATGAAAAGTAGTGTATTAAAAAAAAAAAAAAAAATTCGTTATGCTGTGACTAATAATAGAAGTTGTTTGGCCAAGTAGTAAACCCTGACAGAGATGCAGGATAAGAAAGGGAGACCAGATGACCACAGGGAAGCAATGGAGGAGATGTTGGGAAAAGGGGTCTCATGGTTGTAGTTATAGGACTCTCCCAATCATGCCTGTAGCCAGTAGAGCTGAAGCGGAGGTTCACATGCCTTGCAATTTAGCTCCAGGCTCAATCAGAAAACCCACACAAGCAAACGTCAAGGAAAGTACAAGTCTTGCTGAATGTAGTGTTCTTCTGTGAAAAAAGCCCACAAACACAGTTTGTTTAATTGCACGGTTACTCCATGTGGCAGGAAAAAAAAGACGCCAAATTTGATCAAGTTACGGCAACAATCAAACATTTCTCAAAATGAGCTGTTGTCGTTTGGCCTATGTACTATGTGAACGTTGTTACTTTTATAGCGGTTGCCAGATATCACTCTGGCATTAATCCCTGATATTCTAAAGTTACAACTCTTGTGGTCTTATTTAAGCTGGCCCTGTGTTGGTGATGGTGTCATTGGTTGCCCCCACCAAACTCCACTCAGCACACTTACCCTGGCAAGCACACAAAGTGCTCTGGAATGCAGTACAACCCATCTGGTAGAAGAGAGGCAGAATTAATGGGACCGTTATTTTTAAAGTCGATTTTACACATTCACAAATCGTCTTCTCGTCTGCTTTAAGGCAGGGGTGTTCATTTATAATTTAGGAAGGTCCTGGTAAATAAAATTGCTTTCTTATAAACATTTAAAATAAGCAACTCATGACTAAATAGCGGTGACTGTTACTGTTTAATGGTTGACAATTAACGATTTGTTATGGCTAATAAATGTTAAATGGTATGAACGTAAAAGCTATAAATAAGACAATTTGAAGTAGTTGCACACTGGCGCATCAAGTAAACTTTTTTTTTTTAAACGAGAGCTGCAGACCATAAACATATCAGATACTTCCAACTTGAGTTTGACATGCACAGAATAAACTCATTCTTCTTTGTCTGTTAGTTGCCTCAAGTCTTAAATTTTTTCAGACCAGTGAAGGTAAAGGAAATGAAAAATCTGTGAACACCTCTTCATGTCCTAACGTCGCCAGCCTACATTATATGGCTAAAAGAATGTGGACACCAGCTTGTCACCCACATATGTGCCCAACCCAAAACCATGGGCACGAGTTGGTTTCAGCCTGCTATAACAACACATCCTCTGAGAAGACTTAGGACTAGATTTAGGAACATCTGGAGTATTAATGAGGTCAGGGATCAATGTCAAGTGAGAAGGTCTGTACTCATTATTCCAGTTTCATCCCAGAGGTACAGTATAGAGGGGTTGAAGTTCGAGCTCGGGCCCCTGGACCACTTCCATATCAGCTTTGGGAAATCTTTTATTTATTTATTTATTTATTTATTTATTTATTTTTTGCGACGCCACTTCGACCCTTCTCAGTGGAGAGAAATCTGTGCCAGGTGTGTTGGGTTCTCGCATTGCGAAAAGAGTTTAGGGAATGGCTAGATATGTGCAGATCTTTGGCCATGTAGTAAAAGTTACAAAAAGGAGTGTAATTGGATAAACTACAACTGCAAGATCTGCTGCAGAACCTGAGCTGGTTCATGCATAGAAAACTAGAGACCTGAAATTATAGCCTGTCTTTTTATAACGTTTATCTCTGCTAAAGTATGTCTTTTGCCTTAAGGGTTTAGAGAAACTCAATTAGGCCATCATTTAGGGATTTGTATCTGAGGCCTTCAGTGATATGTCATTTAAACAATGTAGTTTTAAAACACGCCCAGTCATGTTACTGACCTGTCTTAGAGTCATAACAATGATGATGAAGGGGACAACGTATCAGGATCTGATTTAACCTTATACCTAAAACATCATTATTCAGTATTGTATCAAACATCATAAAGTGTATATATATATAGACCCTACTGTCAAAAGTCTGTCCTACAGAAACCTCCCTGAGGACAATAAAGAGTATGGTATTGACTCAGTGACCACATTATATCAGCTTTGGTCTTCCCAGAGGTTAAAGGAATATAACTGATACTTAAGTATTTATTAGCATTATTTAAATGATAATACATGAGCATAGTTGAGTATCTGTATGCCTTTATGGATGAGGCACAAAAGACCCCTAAACCGAGTTCACAGACGTTAAGGAACGCTTGGATCACTTTTGTGCAGGTTTCCTGTATTTCCTTTCAGGAAGCAGTTCTAACCATTCACTACCATGAAATAAACATTTACTTTACCTTTATTTTAGCACTTGTTCTTTCCTCCCTAGCATATTAGTTCACCTCTTCACAAAGGCCAGGTCCTGCTATGAAAAGGTCACTGTGCCACGGCTGAATGCATATGCACTCCTTTCCAAAAAAAAACCCAAAATATATTTTTCAGTGGTGAGGTTAAGTAATGTCTATAGAGTATGCAGTAAACATTTATTGCATTTTTATTTTCTCTCATATACTTAATGAAATGAAATCGGCTCTAAAACGAGGCCATGTTGTGGCAAAAAAAATCTGAACGTAAACGGAGCTAATTGAAGTAAAGGGAAATGTTTGTTGAGGACGTGTTTTTGGTATGTGGCATTAGCATCCATTTCTGTAAAGAGGAATCATGGTTGTTGTGCTGTGCATAATATAAGTTACGGGAACGCGCCTGTGCCGACGTGCAATGAAGCACGAATCTGTGCTTCACCTGCAACGCGGCCATTTAGCACGCGTTACACACTAAGCTAGCTGATGTGCGACAGGTGGTCAGCCACATAAACAGGTGTACGAGGCACCATTAGGGTCACCACTTACACAAACACAGGTGACGCATTCATGTGCCCATTCAGCCAACCATCCATTCATTCATTTCCCCACCCCATCGCTCTTAGTTAACTAGTGCGGAAACGTCCTGCGTTCAGCCTTTGACCTACAAGTGTACGCAGAAGCTTTTTCTTTTTTCTTTAATGCTGATGTCTGCAGTTTCTTATTACAGTTGAGGTTGCTTTACAGGTTTCTGAAACTGCTTCTAGATTGGGGTGGATGGATAATGAATACAGAGCCAGATTTTTTTTTTTTTAAGAATTAATGCTGTGATACAACTGTAGATGAATATCAGCCATGAATCTTAAAGAATATATTTACTGTGTCTAAACAAATTTGATTACTATAGATACAATTTTTAAAACATGGTAGCTTATAGGATCACACATTTAATAAAATGTTAGACAAATTTGTGCACAAAAACTGTAATATGTCCGTTTCCAGTTAGTCTAGCCCAAAGTACACACACATAGTAGTCGAATGTTAAAATGCCACAGTTTTGATAATTCTAGTTTGTCATTTATGAATAGTTTATGATGAATTATACGACATTGCACTGTGCCACTTAGCTCACCTACATGGTGGGACATGACAAATGGGATGTCAAGGAAAAGCTTCTTGATGAAAGGAGAGGAAGATAGTGCATTGCTGTTGCACTGTATAATGCCACCACTAAAGTGACAATATAACCGGACATAAATTATTTTTGAAGCAAAAATATGTTCATGATCTTACATTGCTTTGGAATAAGATCAGTCTTGACTCATCAGAACATATGATATGTGGACTGCACAGAGCCACTGAACACCTTTGGCAATAAGTGGGACGCTGACTGTCCCCCAGGTCTCCTCACCAAACAATAATGCCTGACTTCACTGATGCTCTTGTGGCTGAATGAACACCGCAGCCATGTTTCCAAAATCTAATGCAGGTTATATTATTAATAATAATAATAATAATAATAATAAAGTAATAATAATAATAAGAAGAACAATAAGGCGGGATTACATCTGGAACTGTATGTTGAAAGAGGGAACATGGGTGTGGTGATTGATGTCTTCACCAATTTTTGGCATTATAATGTTTATGCATAACTAACATTTTTACTTATATACTTCGTAGCTAAATTCGTGTTCTCATACAGTATTTTACCAAACTATGACAACAGGCAAACAGCTAATGAAATGATCACCCACTAGTAATGAGTATATAGAGAGTCTAAGCTATACAAGCTGAAAAAAAGCTACTGGCTCTCCGTAGTAACCAATTGTGGGGAAAAAAAATCAAACAGCATGTCTGTTCTTCACGAAGCTTGTTGCAAAAACTTTTTTTTTTCTTAATTTTGCGTTAACCAAACTATTGCTACCAATCATCACACAATAACTGACAATCAGGGAAGCTGAGATCCAACACCTGCTTTCTCCATGAAGCCACCTACAATAGCTGCATCTCAAGGTGTCAGAGCAGTTTAACACATACAGTACAGAGGAAAGTGAAATCTGTCCTGTTCTGCAACTATGTGCTCACAGATGTCTACAATTGGCTAGTGTCACTGTGATTGACAGCAGAAAGAGAGTAATGCCATCACCTGCTTTACCTTGTCTATGGATGGTTGTGAGATGTTTCTCTCTAAACGAAACACAACACAAACTGTTTTCTGTTTTGCTACTCGAGAGCCCCTTTCCTGGCTGTTAACTGACAGGACAGAAATCGTCCAAACAATCAGCTCTGGACTTTAACCATCACTTCCACGTGCTGAAGATGACATCAGGGAGTGTTTTTACGTCCTTGGCCATTGAGTGAGAGTCAACAAGTGACCAGCATTCGTGAAACGAAGTATAGATTACATTCCACTGTCCTCGCGTGTCTACTCTTTCCTTTGTGAAATCTTGGGAACACTTTTCCTGCAGGTATTCACTGTGACAGCCAAATTCTTCGACGCCTATTGTGCGGTTAATCTTGGCGCCTCGCTCTCAGCATTAATCCTCTGGTAATAAAAGCAGCAGTTATGCAACTTTCACATTCTGGTTACTGCATGCCACAGGTAACATGGGGGGATCATTGTTCCCATTCACAAAATCTGTATCCAATCTCATATTCACGGGTAATGTTCATGCACGTTAGAGTACGGTTAGTGAGTTCTTTAGTAATCTTCCTGATGTTTCATGTATTATGGCAGGGAAAAGTGAGCAGTCTCTGTTCATGTACAGTGCTACAGCATGGAAGTGCAATTATAAAGAAAAGAATTGTAAGAATTCCAGGAGCCTGTAAACATCTCTTGTAGTGTTGTGTTTATTTAGACATTTTCACAAAGACAAAGTTGAGGTAGAAAAAAAAAGCAACTAAATAATAGTATTTTTACCTCCTGGGTCCCTACGTCCTCATATGGACACATCACTTTTTGGGTTCGCTGCACCTTATACTTCATTCTGTCTAACTTAGACCTGTTGTTCTCATTAGTAGACACTTTATAGCATCATTTAATAGTAGAAAAAGCACAATACACTAATTAGTAGAAACACAAAAGGGTATCAAACTCAGTTTTTTGTTTAAAGACAATGATTAGATTTTATACTTATTAGGTCTTACTAATCCCAAATTTATAGGGAAAAAGAAAAATGAAAGGTCGGGTGTTAAGAGGTTAATGCAGTTATATAAGCAACTTGAGAAGTGATTTATTTTTAAAATACTGGCATGCCTAGAAACTTGAATAAGATTATCTAATGTGATATAAAGCACTAGGACACAGTGTCCCCACATCAGGTAACATGTATACCAATATTCAACACTCTGTCAAAGCGCCAGATGCTTGGGACTAACCCAAAGCTAATATGTAGTGAAAACACTATGTCCATAAAAGCTTTCTTGATAATAATTTGACATCCTCTAATATCTTATCAGACCTCAAGTCAAAATTAAAACTCTTACTACTATTATTCTGTTATGATTATTATAGTGAAGGATAAAAAGATTCTTCCTGAAGTGCACGTTCATTTCATGAATGCGCACCTATACTTACTACTAACCATGAGGTGTAGCGTGACACCTGCGAGAGTTGTTATTCCATTAGGCAGGACTGATTCAGTGGTCATACACATGTATACACATTTGTTAGCTCTTTTAGTGCTCGAGGTCATAGTATTTTGCACTTTTAATGAGGTCAGTGTGCCAATCCAGGGAAAACATATATGTGACCTAACGACACACACACATATCTATATATCTATATATCTATATACAGTGTATGTATGTATTTATATGTGTGTGTGTGTGTGTGTGTATATATATACACACAAACCGGATTCCAAAAAAGTTGGGACACTAAACAAATTGTGAATAAAAACTGAATGCA